>JAOPHQ010006561.1:0-82500 GCA_030340625.1 Merluccius polli
GTCAGTTACACGGGAGTGCGCCCGCTTGTCGTGCCGCCTGACAGAATGCTGCATCTTCTCTCTGCCCGCTCGCCTCTCCCCCCCCCCCCCCCTAAAAAACATTTCTCAACGGATCTCCACGAATCACACAAGTGGTACATTTTGTCTTCAAAAAGGTGACTAGTTTGCATGCCTGCGGGTGCGGGTACCAAGTTTGAGTCAGCGCGCGCGAGAGGTTCGTCGCGCGCGCGAGTCCTACTCGCAACATAAAAATAAATCCACTTAAGTTTTAGTAATTTGAGGAGATAGGCCTGCACGTAAATTACACAAATTGAAAAACTCATAGGCCAAGTTCGATGGGGGTTCGAAAATTTACTACCTCGTCAGATGACGTTTATTACTTTTTACTACTTTTTACTGGCCTTAATTTGGGCTAATTTCATTTACTACCTTTCACTACCTTTTACAACCCCGCGGACACCCTGGAACTGTACAGCGCCATAAGTGACCAGCAGACAGCCCAACCAGATGGACTCCTCATTGTAGCTGGTGATTTCAACCACGCCAACCTCAAGACAGTGCGAGGAGCATACAAGGCCTCACCCCTCCCCCACCTCGGCGCTTCAGACCACACCACTGTTATGCTAATGCCAGCATACAGGCCTAAGGTCAAAATCACCAGACCGGTCCAGAAGCAGGTACGGGAGTGGCCAGAGGGTGCTTCCTCAGCACTAGAGGACTGCTTTAACATCACAGACTGGGACATGTTTAAGCAGGCAGCCACCTACAACCACACATCAACATTCAGTTGTATTTGGACACTGTTACTGCCTAGCATCAGCAAATGCATTGATGATGTCACGGTCACCAAGACCATCACAGTACGGGCCAACCAGAAACCATGGCTGATGGGGGAAGTCTATGGTTTACTGGGAGCCCGATATGCTGCTTTCTGAACAGGTGATGAGGCTGGCCTGAGATCAGCGAGAGCCAACCTGAACCGGGGCATCAGGCTAGCGAAGAGGCAGTACAGCAGCAGGATATCCAACCACTTCACTGACAGCAGAGACACTAGGAGCCTGTGGAAGGGGATACAGACCATCATGGACTATAAACCCCGACCACAGACCTGTGACAGTGACACCACTCTGCTGAACAACCTCAATAATTTCTTTGGACAGTTTGAAGCTGACAACAGCACCCCTGCACAGAAGTCACCACCCCCTGCAGATGACCAGGTGTTGTGCCTCTCTCCAGCCAGTGTGAGGAGATCCCTCTCCAGGATCAACGCTCGCAAGGCTGCAGGGCCTGACAACATTCCTGGTGTGAAGGACTGTGCAGAGGAGCTCACAGATGTCCTCACAGACATGTTCAACACCTCCCTGAGCCAAGCTGTTGTCCCCACCTGCTTCAAGAGCACCACCATCATCCCGGTACCAAAGAAGGCCTCTCCATCCTGCTTCAACGACTACCGCCCGGTTGCACTGACCCCCATCATCATGAAGTGCTTCGAGCGGTTGGTCATGCAGCACATCAAATCCATCCTCCCCCCTTCACTGGACCCATACCAGTTTGCATATTGGGCCAGCAGGTCGACTGATGATGCAATCTCCACCGTCCTCCACTCAGCTCTCACCCACCTGGAGACCAAGGACTCGTATGTGAGGATGCTGTTCCTAGACTTCAGTTCAGCTTTCAACACGATCATCCCTCAGCAGCTGATCAGGAAGCTGGACTGTCTAGGACTGCAGACCTCACTATGTAACTGGCTGTTGGACTTCCTGACCGGAAGACCGCAGGCAGTCCGGGTCGGCAGCAACGCATCCAGCACCATCATGCTGAACACAGGGGCCCCCCAAGGATGCATGCTCAGCCCCCTTCTCTTCACCCTGCTGACCCACGACTGCACTCCATCATTCAGCAACAACCTCTTTCTACCGGGGAACCACCGAGAGCATCCTGACCAGCTGCATCACTGTGTGGTACGGCAGCTGCACTGCATCCTGTAGGAGGACCCTGCAGCGCATAGTGAGAGCAGCTGAGAAGATCGTCGGTGCCCCCCTCCCCTCCCTCCAAGACATCTCCAATACACGCCTGTCCCGCAAAGCATTCAGCATTGCGGGCGACTCCACCCACCCCACCCACTGCCTCTTCAGCCTCCTGCCCTCTGGGAGAAGGATGAGGAGTCTAAAGGCAAGGACCAGCAGACTGAAGGACAGCTTCGTCCACCAGGCCGTCAGGATGCTGAACTCCCTCCCAGCACTGATCCCCCTTCTTTCTCTGCCCTCTGCCCCCACAAACTCTGGACATTAACCCCCACCCATCCACCCCCACACACCTGCACACTATCCTCTTCCCCACCACCATGCGCAGTCACTTTACAAACTATATTTAAGAACTACCTCTACAATAATATTTGCACTGATAGTTTCTGTCTCATACTATTTATACTGTTTATAATATACATACATATCTTTCTTTTTAAAACCTGTATATATTCTCTTCTCTTTTAATTTATATTCTTATTTTATATCTATTTTTAATATTTATATTTGTATAAGTGTATATACTGTAGCTGTTTTTGCACCAGGGATCAAGGGAAACGGCATTTCGGCTTTTGTGTATGTCCTGTACATGAAAGTTGACAATAAAGTTCGACTTGACTTGACTTATGTTTTGCCTCTTTTAAAAGGGGGTGACCCATCCTTACCAAATAATTATAGGCCCATTTCCAAACTTTCAGCTTTAGCTAAAGTGTTGGAAACTTTGGTTATAAAGCAAGTGAAAGATTACTTGAACACTCAGTTAATTCTTACTAAGCATCGGTCTGGTTTCAGAAAAAGGCATAGTACTACCACTGCTGCTATTAAAGTCATTAATGATATTAGCAAAGCTTTGAATGACAAGAAACACTGTGTATCTTTATTTCTTGATCTGTCCAAAGCATTTGACACTGTTGACCATGCCACACTATTTCAGCGACTGGTTTATATAGGTTTTTCTCATCATACTATTGGCTGGTTTAGCAATTACCTCTCAGATAGGACTCAGGCTACCAAACTTGAAGGCTTAGAATCCAAATTTACGTCAATCTGCAAGGGGGTCCCCCAGGGCTCTGTTCTGGGCCCACTCCTATTTACTATCTATATCAATAGTGTGGGAGTGAATGTACAGGATGCATCATTTCATTTTTATGCAGATGATACAGTTATTTATTGCTGCGCATCCACGCTAGGTAAGGCCTTTGAATACTTGCAAACTGCTTTTAACAAAGTGCAAGCTCAGCTTCATCAACTGAAGCTTGTACTTAATGCGGAAAAGACCAAATGTATGGTCTTCTCAAACTCTAGGAAGAGGGAATCAAACCTGAATATTGGAAGAGTTCAGGGGGTAACTATTAAACAAGTTTCTTCCTACAAATATCTTGTTTTTTTAATGGATGACCAACTCTCTTTTAAGCCTCACATACATAACCTGGTAAAGAAAGTTAAACTGAAGCTAGGTTTTTATTTTAGGAACAAGTCTTGTTTTTCTCTTTCTTCTAGAAGAAAACTAGTTGATGCCACATTTCTCCCCATAATGGACTATGGTGATCTTTTTTACATGAATGCCCCATCTCAGAGTCTTCAAATGCTGGATTCTGTATATCATGGTGCCTTAAGATTCATCTTAAACTGCAAGCCCCTCACTCATCACTGTACATTTTACTCAAATGTGAACTTGCCATCTCTATCAACACGCCGGCTTAGTCACCTTTATATCTTTATCTACAAAGCTACCATGGGCAGGTTACCAGTTTACATATCTGACTTGTTGTCATTTAAACAGAGTTCATATGGCCTGAGGTCGCAGGATATTGTTTTATTGAACGTACCACAAGCCAGGACAGAGTTGTTTAAAAGGGCTTTCATGTCTGCTGCTCCATCTACTTGGAACAATCTACAGAGCAACCTCAACCTAAAGTGTTTAATTCCATTAAATGCATTTATAGGTCTGGTTAAAACTATAGAACATGAGGCTACCCATACGTGCAAATGTTATAAGTAGTTTATCTTGTCCAATGCCCTGAAATTGCACTTGAGTTTGTCTATGTCTTATATTTTGTTTTGTTTTAATTGTTGTATACTGTATGTGCTGCTGCTATCCTGGCCAGGTCTCTCTTGAAAAAGAGATTTTATATCTCAATGAGACTAACCTGGTAAAATAAAGGTTATAATAATGATAAACGTTTCATGGCTGTAGGTCAAAGGGCTCAGGAGATATGCTTGTTCAGTGTTTGTATTTTCAGACAGTTGCACTAGTGCCACAATGGGCTCTATGCACGCAACACTTCCGCATTGGTCTCAGAATGCTTCTATAAATCCGGTTCCGGTTCGTAAGCCAAGATTCTACAGTAAACAAACCAGCATGGCTTGCAAACGAACGAAAGTGTGTTTTCAACGACGGGAGGACAGCACTAGCAGCTACCACTGTTGTGTTCCGCAATGTGCAGCATCTGCTAAATGCAATTTGTTCCTTAGTTTTTTTACTTTCCCCAAAGAAATGGAATTACGTAAACGGTGGGAAATGAACACTGGGTTGTTTACTTCCGTTGTAGAATCTTGGCTTCTGAACCGGAACCGGATTTATAGAAGCATTCTGAGACCAATGCAGAAGTGTTGCGTGCATAGAGCCTATTGGACCAATACGTGTACATTTTGTTTTGTTATGTGGCCATCTTTGTCACCCTCTACCATTGTGGAAAGTTTCATAAAAAGCGACTGGGTGGTTTTGGCAATACCGGAAGCACAATACCGGAAGCATACTGGAAGCTAGTCAACGCTTTTGCTCCCGCCTGCCATTCGGCGCAAACCAAGTTGTGATCTTTTTCTCTGTTTTTGAATCTCTGTGTCGAAACTCCGATCACCACCGTTTCAGCTGCCAGCTGGTTAGCTATCTTGCTAAAAACGTTAGCATTTTTAGCTCACTGCTAGGGCCGGTCCCAAACAAAATCCAGAGTCGCTGGTGTTAAAAGTTTTAGTGGACTGTTACGAATAAATAACAGCACATGTATCAACAGGCTGTAATATCCTCACATAGCCACTAGGGAACAGAAACAAATATATAAGCTGTATTAACCGCACCTGGCCACCAGATGGCAGCATACATAATATACCTGGAGGCGGGCGCTCAACACTAGCCAATCAGAGCATATTAGCGTCATAGAGGCCACGCCTGCCCAGGTACTATCGAGCGCACACAAGCAGGGGAGGGCAGAAACTCTATAGGCAGCATATCGATTAGATATTCAGCTAAGAGTCGCTCCACGCGTGAATGATACAATTCCTCTCCATTTGCTTCATAGATAATAGACCTAAACCTAAACAACTAAAGTGAAAATAAAGAGTTAAAAGCGATCCTGTGTCAGCGGCCTTCTTCCTCAAAGAACATCACAGGACTTCTCCCCAGATCATCCGGTCATCCCTCAGTCGTGGTTCTCCAAATAAACATCAGAGAAGGCGTTCCTGTGGGGCCTCGACCACCACCTCGCGAGGACAGCAGCCTCTGCCTCTCACTCCTGTAGAAGTCCTTCACCTCAGCAATAAGTTCCATGCTCTGGAGCAGTTGCCTACATCACAGCCAACCCAGTCTGCACCTCCTGCTGTTATTCCTGATGCCTCGGCTGCCTTTCCAGAGGCCGCGGTAGTGGGGCTGGGCACTGCTCCTGCACCAGTGTCTACTGTCCCTGTGTCTGTGGCTCCAGCTGGGTCTTCGCCCAGCCCATACACAACCAGATCCCGCATTCCACCTGGTTCATCTCAGCCAGATAATCCTCCCCCATCAACCATTATCCTTGGGAGCTCCATCGTGAGGCATATTAGAGTGAGCGGGGGGACACACCTACTGCTTTCCTGGAGCCTGTGTGTCAGACATCCTGGAGCAGCTACCCACAGCACTACAACAACACCCGGAGTACACCAGGCTCATTGTGCACGTTGGGTCGAATGACACCAGGAAACTGCAGTCTGAGACATTAAAGGGATTTCAGATCTCTCCTGACTACACTCCTGACCACAGATAAAATAATCCTGATTTCTGGTCCAATCCCAACTCTTAGACGTGGCCACGGCTGCTTCACCAGGCTTCTCTCTCTCCACAACTGGATTAGGGCAGAGTGCACAACCCTTGGAATCCACTTAATTGACAATTTCGACCTCTTGGAACCGTAGTGATATAACAGAGATGGACTCCATCCCAACCGCACTGGTGCACACTTTCTCTCTGAAAACATGGACTTTGCCATCCTACACACTGTCATAGATGACTGAGAAAGGCCATGCCCCCACAAGGTAATCACATCACCCATACAAATAGAACAAAGTCAATTTAAATCAGTTACCTTTTATTGTTACTACAGTCAGTCATGGTCACTACAAGGGGCCTGGACTACTAAACAATTACTCCCTAAACTCGAGTCGGGCAGTCTGTTTTCAGTCTAATATTATCCCAGTTAACATTCGCAACAGGCAACATGTGAGATCCACTAACCATCAGTTAAACTGTGCTACTCGTGGTATAAATGCAAGTTATCTAATCTCCATCCCATTAAATGTTCCACATCCTGCACTAAGAAAGACCCGATGCAGGGGGGCAGCAGCCTAAGCAGGGAAGCCCAGACTTCCCTCTCCCCAGCCACTTCGTCCAGCTCTTCCCGGGGGATCCCAAGGCGTTCCCAGGCCAGCCGAGAGACATAGTCTCTCCAGTGTGTCCTGGGTCTTCCCCGGGGTCTCCTACCAGTGGGACGTGCCCTGAACACCTCACCAGGGAGGCGTCCGGGAGGCATCCTAACTAGATGCCCGAGCCACCTCATCTGGCTTCTCTCAACACGGAGGAGTAGCGGGTCTACTCCGAGCTCCTCCCAGATGATCGAGCTTCTCACCCTATCTCTAAGGGAGAGCCCAGCCACCCTGCGGAGGAAGCACATTTCGGCCGCTTGCACCTGCGATCTTGTTCTTTCGGTCACTACTCAAAGCTCATGACCATAGGTGAGGGCAGGAACGAAGATCGACTGGTAAATCGAGAGCTTTGCCTTTTGGCTCAGCTCCCTCTTCACCACGACGGATCCGTGCAGAGTCCGCATTACTGCAGACGCCACACCGATCCGCCTGTCGATCTCCCGCTCCATCCTCCCCTCACTTGTGAACAAGACCCAGAGGTACTTGAACTCCTCCACTTGGGGCAGGATCTCATCCCCGACCCGGAGAGTGCACTCCACCCTTTTCCGGTTGAGGACCATGGACTCGGATTTGGAGGTGCTGATTCTCATCCTGGCCGCTTTACACTCGGCTGCGAACCGGTCCAGCAAAAGTTGGAGGTCACGGTCTGATGAAGCCAACAGGACCACATCATCCGCAAAAAGCAGTGACCCAATCCTGAGGTCACCAAACTGGACCCCCTCAACGCCCTGGCTGCGCCTAGAAATCCTGTCCATAAAAATGATGAACAGGATCGGTGACAAAGGGCAGCCCTGGCGGAGTCCAACCCTCACTGGAAACAAGTCCGACTTATTACCGGCAATGCGGACCAAGCTCTGACACCGGTCATACAGGGAACGGACAGCCCGTATCAGGGGGTCCGATATCCCGTACTCCCGGAGAACCCCCCACAGGACTCCCCGAGGGACACGGTCGAATGCCTTCTCCAAGTCCACAAAACACATGTGGACTATAGTTGGAACACACCCTCCGGTCCCCCTTCTTAAAAAGAGGGACCACCACTCCAGTCTGCCAATCCAGAGGCACTGCCCCCGATGTCCATGCGATACTGCAGAGTCGTGTCAACCATGACAGCCCCACAACATCCAGGGCTTTAAGGAACTCCGGTCGGACCTCATCCACCCCCGGGGCCCTGCCACCGAGGAGCTTTTTGACCACCTCGGTGACCTCAGCCCCAGAGATAGGAGAGCGCACACCCGAGTCCCCAGGCCCTGCTTCCTTACCAGAAGGCGTGTCGGTGGGATTGAGGAGGTCTTCGAAGTATTCCTTCCACCGATCCACAACGTCCCGAGTCGAGGTCAGCAGTGCACCGTCTCCACCATACACAGTGTTAACGATGCACTGCTTCCCCCTCCTGAGACGCCGGATGGTGGTCCAGAACCTCTTCAAAGCCGTCCGGAAGTCGTTCTCCATGGCCTCACCGAACTCCTCCCATGTCCGGGTTTTTGCCTCAGCAACCGCCGCAGCTGCGCTCCGCTTGTCCTGCCGGTGCCTGCCTGCTGCTGTCCTATAGGACTCCTTCTTCAGTTTGACGGCATCCCTCACCGCCGGTGTCCACCAGCGGGTTCGGGAATTGCCGCCACGGCAGGCACCGACCACCTTGCGGCCAAATACTCTGAGCTGCTGTTTGGACCATAGGCACAAACAACAGCCAGGATCCGTCCCCCCACCCGAAGGCGGAGGGAGGCTACCCTCTCGTCTACCGGGGTGAACTCCAACATACAGGCACCAAGCCGGGGGCAATAAGTATTGCCACCCCTGCCCGGTGCCTCTCACCAGTGGCAACTCCAGAGTGGAAGAGAGTCCAACCCCTCTCGAGAAGACTGTATCTAGCCGGAACTTCTCAACCTCACGCACCAGCTCAGGCTCCTTCCCCACCAGAGAGGTGACGTTCCATGTCCCTAGAGCTATCTTCTGCAACAGAGGATCGGACCGCCAAGGTCCCCACCTTCGGCCGCTGCCCAGCTCACATTGCACCCGACCCCTTTGGCCCCTCCTGCTGGTGGTGAGTCTGCGGGAAGGGGGTCCCATGTCTTCTCTTCAGGCTGTGCCCGGCCGGGCCCAATAGGTACAGGTCCAGCCACCACGCGCTCGCCCCCGAGCCCCACCCCCAGGCCTGGCTCCAGGGGGGGGCCCCGGTGACCCACGTCCGGGCGAGGGTCTTTTGAGCTACCTGTTTGCCATGGGTGACCCTACCAGGGGCATAAAAGCCCCTGACAACTGAACTCCTGGGGGTCATTGGGAAACCCCTCCACCACGGTAAGGTAGTAGCTCAGGGAGGGGAGAACACCTCACTATCTTCAACAAAGAAATTAGAAATGCAAGACAAGCTAATTTGTCAAAGCTGATTTCTAAAATCATAATAATCCCAGAATGCTTTTCTCAACTATTGACAGCCTAAAAAGCCACTCTTTCATCACCTCAACATCAAAATGCGAAGAGTTTGCAACATTTTTCAGAGATAAGATGACAAAAATCAGGTTGGATCCAAACCTTGTTATACTGAATGTGCGTGAGCCCCTGTCTTTGGACACTTTCCCTCTGCCTAAGCCTGCTATGAATGTTTTTGCTGCTGTTGATAAAGAAATGCTCAGGAATGAAGTGATGCAACTAAAACCCTCCACCTGCTCACTCCACCCTATCCCCACCACCATTTTGAAAACTGTGTTTAATTGTCTCTTAAAGGTGTAAATTACCTGAGAATGAACATGGATGACAAGAAACTCCCAATACTAGTACTTTTAGACTTGAGCGCTGCTTTTGATAGTCGATCATGACATCCTTATTAACAGACTACCGAGGTTTGTTGGCCTCTCTGGTTCAGTTTTAGATTGGTTTAGGACTCATTTGTCCGGCAGAGACTATGTTGTATCCATTGGTGACCACTCCTCGGCTAACACTAGCATAACATTTGGGGTTCCTCCAGGCTCCATTCTGGGACCTGTGTTGTTCAGTCTACATGTATATGCCACTGGGAAATATCATCAGAGAACACGGGATTAGTTTTCATAGCTATGCCGATGATACACAACTGTACATCTCTTTATCACCCAATTACATCAGCCCTATTGATAAAATGGTTCAATACATTGATCATATCAACCTGTGGACATCACATAATTTCCTGCAATTTAACAAAGATAAGACAGAGGTCTTAATTATTGGAGCAAAGGTCCAGAGAGAGATACTGTGCACTAACTTAAAATCCCTGGCACAAAACGCCAAGCCCCTAGCAAAAAATCTTGGCGTGCTTCTTGACCCTGATTTGAATTTTGAATCTCATATCAGTAATCTCACTAAAACCGCCTTCTATCACCTTAGAAATATTGCTAAAGTGCAACCGTTTCTCTCCCAGGCAGATACTGAGAGACGTATGGATGCTTTTATTACTGGCAGGCTTGATTACTGTAAAGCTCTCCTATCTGGTCTACCTAAGAACGCTATAAATAAGCCACAGATCATTCAGAATGCAACAGCACGTGTACTGACCAAGACCAGAAGGAGAGCACACATCTCACCTGTCCTAAAGTCCCTTCATTGGTTGCCTGTCAGTTTTAGAATAGATTTTAAAATCCTCTTATTTGTGTTCAAAACACTCAATGGATTAGCGCCCTAATACTTGTCAGACATGCCTCTGATGTATGCTCCCTCTAGATTACTCAGGTCCTCTGGCACTGGCCTTTTAGTTGTTCCCCGGGTGAGGACAGAGACCTATGGGGAGGAGGCATTTATTGTCTATGGTCCTCACCTCTGGAACAGCCTGCCAGAGGAGCTGAGGTCATCACAATCTGTGAACACGTTTAAAAGAAACCTTAAGACAAACATATTTAGCTCAGCATTCCCTTAATCCATTTTATTATTTTTTAAAATTATTTTAATACACCCTTTTCTACTATACTATACACTGATATCTCTGTTCTACCATGTCTCTTATTTCTATTACTATCTTTTCCTTATATTATCATTTATTTTCACTTTATTGCTGTATTCTCATTGTATTGTTATATTTTCATTGCATTGTTGTATTTTGTTGTATTTTCATTGTATTTTTAATCACCTTGTATTGCAAATTTTGTACGAAAGGCGCTATAGAAATAAAGTTTGATTTGAATAGGGTGCCTCACACTTTGTGCTTGGCCCCCTAATAATCCCCCCCTACTAACCACTCTAATGATGAATAATGGTTCCATATAATTTCCTGGATAAAGTCATCCTAATCAGTGCTGTGACAGTAGAACAGGCCAGTCAGCGCATTCTGCACAACATTTGTCTTTACTCACAACTCAAATTCTGACATGGCATTTTCCTCTTACCTGCAAATGCAAACAAAGGGGCACTTTCTACTTGCAGGACCAGCCTACCTACTCGCTAGCCCCCACATCCACTTTTGGGGTGGGGGCTTACACTTATTTAAGAAAATGGAGCCAGACATGACCAAATTGGTTATGTAATGCTTGAGGGCTTAGGCTTTACGGCTGACTCTATGCATGTGCATTCATGTATTTATGGTGACTATGTTTCAGGTGTTTTTATTTTCATCGCTGTTGTGTTCATTGCTGTGTTCATATACACCATTTTCACCATTTTTCGGAACGATTTGAAGTTGGGGCAGTTTCCAGAATCTGCAGTTCCAGTCGGGCAGAATGGATAGAGTTGGACCCTGTAGTCATTATGTATGTGTGAATGAAAGACGCTCATCTTTATCTATACGATCCCAGTCAGTGTGGTCCAGATTCAATCAAACATTTTTTGAATTTTTCATTGCTAGTCTTTCCATAATCGGTGATGTGTGTTGGTCAAAGAAGCAAATCGGCAGGGGAATTTTCAACAAACAATGAAAAGTGTGTATTCTCGAGGAGAAACCAGAGAAAACAGGACGTTTTTAAAAGCTATAGCAACGTGCATGACACCAAAATAACAGTTACATCTTTCTTTCCATGCAGATTGCTGCACTGTACCACCACAGTGGCGAGCTGCACGGCATTCATGTTGGTTTACTTACTGGTGGTGTCGAAAAATAGTGGAAGAATACACTCTGGAGTGCAGGGTGAGCACCACACTGCGTCCGTCGGTTCTCCATCTTTAGATTTGTGTTCCCAAAAGACTGCAGTTATGTGTCGCAGTTATGTATCACAGACAGTGCATTGTTGTACCTCGCTTGGTTGAAAACCTAATGGATGGGTGGGGGGTCATGTTGCAGGTTCCCATGGTGACCAGCAGCACCGTTGCCATTGTCAATGTGCACATCCAAGGGGAGAGCGACGTCATGAACAAGAAGACCAAAATCCTCATCGCACCTCCATCCTTTATTCATTTGATCCAGACCGACAAGCCGCTATACAAACCTGGACAGACTGGTATGTACATGTGCGTGCTCTGTAAAATAATTCAAATTAAACCTCTAGTGAGAGCAAGTGAAACATGGAATTGCAGAGGTGACTAATTTAGCTCTGTGATTTTTGTTTACTGCAATAAAACCATTGGAGCAAAGCGTAGGCTTTGGGGCAGCCTTGGAACTGAAAATGATATTTGTCTTCTACGCTTTTGTTAAAGGAAAACCAAACACCCTGTTTGAGCTAGTCCCCGTCCACAATTAAAAATGCCATCTCGCCGACTTCTGTAGACACTTATTTTTTCATTTGGGGGGGGGGGGCTATATTGCTGTTCAGGCTTTCGCTGTCTCCACTCCACACTACAATCAGAGTTGGGGGGGGAGGAGGGGGAACTTTGTGCATTTAAGTCAAGCTTTGGACCAGGATCAATCTATATCACTAACCCACTGATTCACGTTTCATCTAAAATACATTTTAGGGGTTGGTTTTCCTTCAAGCCAAGTTGCTGTAGTTTTGATAATTTTTTTATTGGAAAAAATGTTTACTGACCTCTACATGAATTGTGATCACCTTTAAATGTAAAGACTGACTTTTCTTTTTGGAATGCATTGATTTTTAGTCCAGTTCCGGATCGTCTCCATGGACACTGGGTTCATCCCTTTCAATCGGGTGGTACGTTCTGTCCTCTTATTCCCCATCTTTTCACCAGAATTAAGAGCAATGCCCCCCCCCCCCCCCCCCCCCCCCCCCCCAGATGGGAAGTGGTGGGGTGAGCGGTACACTCTGTACTCTAGGGCTGGTGTTGCGCTCTCCGCGACCTTGCATACGTCCAATTGATTTGGTGTCGTTATATAAAAATGCTTATTCACATTCAGATTTCTAAATTGATCCCAGGGGAAATAGTTAATTGTTAACAATTGTTAATTGTTGCCGTTATAATGGCTCAGCTAAAGTAAAATAAATGCAAGTAAAAAATATAAAACTAAATGTATGATAAGGCAATACAAATCTAGAAATGTATTTTAAATACATTTCTAGATTTGTATTGCCATATACATTTGTAAAATGTGTATAGGATATATACATAATACATGGCTATAAAGTGGCTCATGACAAATACTGCTCATATTGGTGGCCTCAGCTCAGCTCTCTGCGTGCCCTGTCTGACCGGGCTGTGACATCTAGTTTATTGGCATTTAGGGGGTGGGGGGGTGTTGTTTGTTGATCTTTAAAAGACAGAGTGGACGTTTCTTAATCAACATGCTGACACGGGTCCTTTTTAGAGCAAACATGGTTTGACCTAAACATCTGAATCAATAGAGCGTGGTGTAGGATTGCTATTTAGTATTGTGCTTTAAAACTGTGCCAGAATCAGTAAGCATTTGGCATTCTGCCAACCAGCAATGTGGTCATTTTAGCTTGGAACTAGATGTATTCATTAGTGTTCATATTCATAATTTGGTTTAGGTAGAGGAGCACAAACATACAAAAATATTACATGTTATTTTACATGTTATTTTGTATTGTATTTTTGTTTTGTTTTGGATTTTTCACATAATTTAACATTCCTACATTTCCATTCCTTTCAAGTATAAAACAGTGGAGCTTCAGGTAAGACCCTTTCAAGTTTATTAATTATTCCATTCTTGGAAAAATGATTTTGTAATATTTGTATATTTAACAAAAAATAATACATATGTCCAACCGTTGTTTAAAATGTATTGTACACCACTGCAAATCTAATCACAAATGGACTTGGCAAAGGGGGGAAATGGAGGGAAAACAAAAACAAAACAATATTCTGAAAGAATTAAGCAATAATACATATGATGATCTGGTATTTCTCATGTAATCACCTCTTGGGGAGGTTTGAATAATCAGTTGCTTCAGAGTTAGAAATATACAGCAATATACAGAAAAACATGTCTCCATGTCTTTAATTTGATGCCAAGGACCCCAACAAAAACCGCATTGCACAGTGGTTGGACCAGTCAGCATTGCACAGCAGTCAGCGGTATCCTTGACCTTTCTCACCCTATGAGTCCAGAGGCCGCACAAGGAATCTACACCATCACCGCTTGGACTGACCAAGGAGAGGCGATCTCTCACTCTTTTGACATCAAGGAATACGGTCTGCCCCCGATGGCAACTGAACGCACACATGCACGCACATACACATGTCCAAAATATATCTTATTTTAGATAAAAGCAATAAAACATTTGTAATTGGATTGTTTTTTATTATGAGATTAGAAATTAATTCTTAGTCATTCTTATCATTCTTGTCTTTTCAGTTTTGCCAAAATATGAGGTCAACATTAAACTACCTAAAGTCATTAATATTTTGCATCAAGAAGTACAGATACAAATTTGTGGAAGGTGAGTGTGCACAATGTTGAAGTCAGAAAACGTCCTTGAGTGAGCATGTATGCTTTTGGTCATCATTGCTTCCTCCCACTGCTACCATTAACCAATGCTCTGCCTGGCACTCTTGACAGATACACCTATGGAAAGCCAGTCCTTGGTTCCGTCAAGGCAGTACTTTGTAGAAAGGCTGACCATCATCGGTTAAGATCTGTGTTAAAAATCTGTGTGACAACAGAACTGCAGGCAAGTGGCATGCAACAAGACAATGTAGCCTAGGTGTTTTGCATGACATTATTTGACTTGGCAATATAACAACTAGGCAACTAGACATTTGGCAATATAATCTGATCTGGGTTAGGGTTTAACCCTAACCCAGACATTTACAGCACAGATCACTCAAATTTAATAATTAGATTTTGAATGTGTCTCCTACATAGTAATGCTGCATATATGTAATACATAATTTTGTTTCAGACTGTCCATTGATTTTGGACAACATAAACTGGTTTACTATGAACCCATAGCTGGCTTTAGATGAGGGATGTCCACCGAACTACACTGGAGTTAGTTTACCAAGGCATCACTGCTAGGGCTGTTTTCTATTCACCCGAGCAAACGCGTATGGATACTCGCTTGGACACTTCTTTTTACTTGGCTTACCACTGTCACTATTATCTCCTAGACGGACAAAACCGGCTGTGCAACGCATATCATTATGGTATCAGCATTTGCGCCAATGAACCAAGACATAATTGAGGTGGAGGCTGAACTGGAGGAGCATGGCACTGGTTAGTCATTTATTTATTTATTTATTTTTTGCACACAAAGCAAATCATTGTCACTGGTCGTGTTAAATGGTGACCATTAGCTGTTTACTGTTTTCTGCTATTTTGTAAGGGTGCTCATTAAAGGCAGTGGCCAAGCTGCCTTCTCTGTTGATCTCAGAAAGCTAGATTTTGTGAATATCCTCGCTGTCTATAAACCAGGAATCCCATTCAAGGGCAAGGTAATGGATATTGGTCGTGAGCGATCAAATTGAATCAATGTTATATCAATCAATATAAATAAATAATGTATAAAAAATGCGTACACACACAAATGTTATTTATGTATAAAATGTTTGTGTGTGTATATATATATATATATATATACACACACACACAAAAAAATGTAATGCATAAATAACATTTTTGTGTGTACGTATTTTTTTGTTTTAGATCAAATTAACTGGTATAGATGAGAAGGCAGTGGGTGGTGAGGCTGTGTATCTGAACGTGAACGTCAACGCAGCATCGTACAACCTAAGGCTTCTGACGCAAAACAATGGCCTGGCTTTGTTTTCCCTGGACACCTCCCTGTGGATGGACGAGGTGTCTCTTTGTTAAGGATAAATAATAGTGTATCAACAGGCTGTAATATCCTCACATAGCCACAAGGGAACAGAAAGAAATATATAACTTGTATTAACTGCACCTGGCCACCAGATGGCGGCACACATAATACACTGGGGGCGGGCGCTAAACACTAGCCAATCAGAGCATATTATGCGTCATAGAGGCCACGCCTGCCCAGGTACTACCAAACAACACATCCGGGGGAAGCCAGAAACCCCAGGCAGCGTATCTGGAAAGATATCCAGCTAAGGGGGAGCTCCACGCGCGTGAATTTTACAATTCCTCCCCATTTGCTTCATAGATAAATATAACTAAAGTTAAACAAATAAAGTGAGTTAAAAGCGATCCTGAGTCGGCGGCCTTCTTCCTCAATGAACATCACTACATCTTGAGGTTTGTGTTATAGTCCGTCTGCTGTGGTTAGCAGCACCGCTGCCTTACAGCAAGAAGGTCCTGTGTTCAAACCCATCTGGGAACATTCTGTTAGGGTTTCCTCCAGATGCCTCCCACACCAAAAGTCATCCATGCTATGTTAATACTCCTCCAAGTGCTGTTGACCCTGGCGATGGCAGTAGACCTCTTAGAGATGTTGATACATGCACAGATCACATTTCCCACATTCAAAGTTGTTTGTGTTGAAATATTTTTTTGTTAATGTTATAGTGTACCTATCTTATGCGTTGTTCTGTCTCCTTCTAAAGGCAAAGTCTAGTTCCAATATAGAAGTGGAGCCACAGCACCAGTCAGCCCACCTGAATGTGCTGCCCTTCTACTCTAAGAGCAGGAGCTTCGTGAAAATCATGGAGAGCAGAAACAAGCTCCTCTGTCAACAGGAGTCTGAGGCAAGTGCCGAGTACATCATCCAGGGCACCGAGCTGAAGCCGGGACAGGAGGCACTCCACTTCTACTACATCGTGAGTCAACGTTTTAAATTACACGTTAATACTTGAAGGAGAACTGCCACGCTTGGATATATATATATATATATATATATATATATATATATATATATATATATATGTATATATATATATAGATAGCTCTCTCTTTCACTCCTTATCGCGTTCTCTCTCCCTCCATCTCTCCATTAGGTGATGTCCAAGGGTGCAATAATGCAGCATGGACATCTTCCAGTGGCTGTTAAAGAAGGAATAGGTAAAATATCTTGATATAGATATTAAAATAATAACTCACGGGTAAGTAAACCCCCAAACCGCACTCATGAAGTGTTGGCTAAAATTGCTGTATTATTTTTATCTCAAATGAATAAAGTTGTTAAACGGGGTAAATTCTATGTGAAATACAAGGGGTCTGCTACCTCCGGGTAACAACGCTTTTCCTTCCAGTGTGGTACTTTTCTATTGGCTACAGTACCACCCTTGCTCGTGTGACGTGTGTTTTGGAAACGTTTGTCAGTGCCCCTTGCACTCCTTCTATGGAGCCCACTGTCCAATTTTTCCGAAAACCATTTCAACTTTGGCCATCGCCTGTTAAAATCCACTTCCATCTGATCTTCACATCAAATCTTGAAAAACATGTTTAGAAGAATGTATCAATCATGCCATTTATCGTTTGAATTATTACTGCAAAGCTATCTGAATTTGTTTCCATTTTTGGTTGACCCTTTTATATTGCTGCCTCTACCTTCTCCATGCCTTATTGTTCCCCATTACCTCCCATCTAGTCAACAAAGGAGAGCTATCCATCCCCCTGCGTGGAATAGCTGACCTGAGCCCATACGCCCAAGTGGTGGTGTACACCATGCTGCCAAATTGGGAGGCAGTGGCGGATAGCAAGGACTTCCCAGTTCACCCCTGCTTCAAGAATAGGGTGCGACAGGCTTAACAACAATCTGAAAGTACCTACAAAGCACACCATACTTTTGTGATAACAAAACACAGAAGCAGACGTGATGTGGTCCTTTGGGGTTTGATTGACTAGGTGGACAAGGTGGAAAAAGAGTCAATTTTCATGACCTCATTAAACATGGGTTATGCAAGTTGTGGTTTCTCACTGAGGATAAAAAAGACGGCAATTCTAACTGATCAGAAGGGCAACTGCCATTAATAGATGGCAATGTAACTTAAAGGAACACTTCGTCCATTTGCATTAAACGTTGCATCGTTAGAAACCCAGTCATATTTTTGAATGGTCATTGTTACGGCCACAATACAAGGTAGGTATGGCTCAGCCTTTTGACCGGCAACATGCAGAGAGGACGCCACACCCGAGTATAAATTTCAACTCAAAAGTAATTTTATTTTACAAAAAATTCCATTACTTAACCAAAACTATGGGAGTGTAGAGGTCTGGCCAAAAAGAACCAAAAGGATGGAGGAAGTCTGGGCCAGCCACACAATGGGCCGTAGGACCCAGAGCTCCCCCCCTAAACTATCAAAAAAAAAGTGTATAAACTAAGCTACTAAAGAAAACCACGAAAACTAGACTACCAGACCTCCATCCTCAAAAGAAACAAACTCAAGATAAGGAACGAAGGAAACAAACAAAGTTGATCGGAAAGCTGGTTTGTCTGGAACAGAGGGGCCAGCTGCTTCTCCAGCCTCACTTAAATACAGGACAGGGATCCCCCACCAATCACCTGATCAGGAACACCAGAGAGAGAGAGAGAGAGAGAGAGATATTAAAGCGCAGAGAGGGAAAAGTAATCGAGGGGGGAGCGCGCAACAGTCGTGCAACATTCACTCATTTTCCCCTGAGACGGGAGAAATCCGTATTTACCTCTCACACTTCCTAGTTCAAATGACATAAAACGACGATTTTTGCGTCATTTGTACTAGGAAGTGTTTTTTTTTTTGTTGGGGGGGGGGGGGGGGGTTCTAGTGACGCAAAAATCGTCATTTTACGTCATTTGAACTAGGAAGTGTGAGAGGTAAATACGGATTTCTCCCGTCTCAGGGGAAAATGAGTGAATGTTGCACGACCATTCAAAAATATGACTGGGTTTCTAACAATGCAGCGTTTAATGCAAATGGGTGAAGTGTTCCTTTAAGTTTTACAGAAGCGTGTTTTGAAAAAACTAATTTCGTTTGTTCAGGTGAACCTGGAGTTCTCGGCCGATCGCGAGTTGCCAGGAGGGAAGACCTCATTCAGCTTGGAGGGTCATCCAGGTTCTCTGTGCTCCATCAGGGCTGTGGACCAGAGCATCCTTTTGCTGCAGCCAGATCGGGAACTCAGCGCTGCTTATGTAAACTCTCATCCAAAGTCATATCAAGGGTTTCTAAGTACCATGACAACTAGTGATGATTAAGGTCACAGATTGATGGAAGGATAAATTAGGGTTAGACTGTTGTTGTTTTTTTCTATTATAGGTACTATACCAAAGGGCTTTGAATGCAATCCCTTACAATAGCCTTGAAAAAAGGAATTACAGTGCTTTTACAGTGGGGTTTTTTCATTTTTTCATGCCCCAGCAAAAACAAATGGTCGTGCTGTTTTTATCCCTCTGTGAGTTTATACCAGCAAGAGAGTGTTGAAGCCTAAGTCCGGTAGTCTAAGGCAGTGACTTGATCAGTGCAATTCCTCCCAAAAAATTGAATATGGCAATACAACATTTTTTATTCATATTTTACTGAAGTGAAACTGAACCCCCTGTTTCAGCTCAAATTCCAACACTATGAGATTTAAAACAATGCATTTTGGCTGACTGTTCTAGGAAGGAGGGGGGAGCTGTTATCTCTATGGTTACAATCCACGGCCAAAGACTTTGTTCAGACTGTAGGCAAATCAGATTTGTTTCTCAAATCAGATCCGAAAGACAGACTGTCTGCACTGTTATTTGCAAGTGATCAGATCGGATTTGTGTGTCCAGACATCCCCTACCAATCTGCATGGGTTGCTGTGGTAACGACTAAGGCATCACTACATGTGCTGGTGACATGGCTTTCCAGCGTGGAAGCATGCAACAGGGTCCAAATGGAGATCCGTCATCTTACACTCCAAACACTTCAGCGTCTGTCCACGGACAGTTATGTGTTATTTTCCTCCATACCGCCAAAGAGTACCCCTCTCTGCTTCTTCTCAGCCACTCTGATGCACTTCCGTCACTCTGGATTTGAGGTCATCGTTGTGTGTGTGTGTGTGTGTGTGTGTGTGTGTTTGACGTCATCCGATTTGAACGGCCAGTGTCCAGACTGAGACGCATCTGTAAAAAGCCGATTTTGTAGTGATGTTCTTTGAGGAAGAAGGCCACCGACACAGGATCGCTTTTAACTCACTTTATTTGTTTTAGGTTTAGGTCTATTATCTATGAAGCAAAAGGAGGGGTATTGTATTGTTCACGCGTGGCGCGACTCTTACCTGGATATCTAACAGATACGCGGCCTCTAGAGTTTCTGCCCTCTCCCGCTTGTGTCCTCGATAGTACCTGGGCAGGCGTGGCCTCTATGACGCATAATATGCTCTGATTGGCTAGTATTGAGCGCCCGCCCCCAGTGTATTATGTGCTGCCATCTGGTGGCCAGGTGCGGTTAATACAGCTTATATATTTGTTCCTGTTCCCTAGTGGCTATGTGAGGATATTACAGCCTGTTGATACATATGGTATTATTTATTCGTAACATTTTGGAAGCGCATTTCAAACCACCTCCAAATTTGGCTTCTTTTCAACTTTTCCCACCCTAGTGCTATTATTTTTCGCCGCTGTCGCTAAGACAAACCGCTTTCCGTTTCCTCAAAGCCCAGAAAACACAAGACGCGCATTTGTTTGGAAATCTCCGCAAAAGAAACGATCAACAACAAATAAGAAAGAAAGAAGCATATTCACTGAGGAGGTAAAGTGAAATTGGCATCATTTTATTTGGAAACAGGCAAAAGCTATTGTAATGATGTGCATTGCATAGTAGTACCATAGTTGGAGTATTGCTATCGGCAGCAGGGGTTGGCGTCAGGGTGGATGGGGGGAGTAGAAGAAAACATTAGGAGGAAAACCGTGAGTTTATTAATTCATTTAGTCTATAATGGAGACATGCAGATGGGTCAATGACGTGACATGCAGATTTTTGTGTCCGAGTGCACTACTTTGGTTTAAAATAATTTTTAATGATTTATAATAAGCATCCTTTTATTCTATAAAACCCGTTTAATTTGAACATATTTACAGTTTATCATAAAAATGATATATATATCATGTTTTGCCATCTCAAACCCTCAAAATGTCAGGTGGTGCAACCGTCCGAGCAAGTTAACACTATGTGAAATGTATTAAAAATGTAATGTTAAATATTAATTAATATAATATTAATATGGTGGCATCATTTTATATTGAAAACCTTTCAAATAATCAAAGTTTACAAGTTACATTGTTCTTTAAATTGTTTGGAATATTGAAAACAACTTTGTCCGGAAATGTGCATATCTGAAATGTCAGGGCGGCGCAACCGCATTCATACAACTTTTATTTTGAAGTGAAGAGAGAGATGAGTAAACAGGATATTGCATCATCGAAAGGACCCCAACTGACCTCTACTGATGAGTGAAAGGTTTGTAAATCTATCTCTAATATTGATAAAAAATAGCTACTTTCTCTTCATAGTTAGACTTGTACAGTTTAACATGTCAGGTGGTACATCCAATGTAAAACTATGAAAAAGTTATTTTAATCTAAAACTCTTTATTTGAATGTAAAAATGAATGAATGAACTAGCTAGCTAGCAAAGTCAAAAGGTTATATAGGTGTCCAAGTAGTAGCCTGAATAATTGGGAATTAGTAGCAAATGTCAGGGCGGCGCAACCAGTAAATCAGGTGGCGCAACCAGAAGAAATGTATTTTCTTGATGAAATAAACATGTTAACCTGATATATACTATTGTATATTTTTTAAAATATTAATTAAATGTACATTAATAGTAACTATATACATTAAATATATTATATATTATTATTATATATTATATATTATTACATTTTTGAAATATCCTTTTCAATGATTTTAGATGCCACTATCAAGCAAAGAAAAAGCAGCACGCTACAGGCAGCACATTAAAAATGATCCAGCTGCAAGAGAAAGATATCTTGCAAAAAGGAAAGAAGGTAATACATGTAGATAAGCCACAGTTTTTGTGTAGTTATTTTGTACAGCAGTCAGTCAGACTTAAAATTAGAACATTTCAGTTAACCTTAGTGTTTGTTTTTATAGTTATCAAAAGAGGAAGAGAGAGGGAAAATGTGTGAAGCCCCCAATCAGCCAGCTGTCCAAAGCAGAACAGGATAAAGTGAGGAAACAGTGGAAGGAAGATCAGAGAAAGAACAGAGAAAGGAAAAGGGCTATGGAGGAAATCTTGAATTTTACACCAGAGTCACTGGATACAACTCCCATTGCAGTAGCACCTGAGTCAGTGGATCCATCACCAATAGCACAACTTCAGCCTGACCCCCCTAACATTAATGCAGAGAACAGTTTAGATGATCAGCAACCAAGAGCATCTTCCACACCATTGAGAGCAAGCAGCTTTAGATGGCAAAGAGAGAGAGCAAAGTTGCGCCGTGATATGAACAGGATGAAAAGGGAAATGAAGGCTGCCAGACAAGAAACAGAAAGATTTCGAAAACGCCTAGAAAGATTAAGACAGAACAGAGCCAGGAGTCAGGAAAAAGTTAAATTTACAACTCAAGGAAAAAGGGGTGCAAAAAAACTGGCTCTAGACAGTTGTTGAGTTCCTCTGTCGTGATGAGAACAGTCGCTTGCTGCCAGGGAAAAAAGATACAGTGACAAAGAACAAAAACAAACAGCAGAGGCGTGTTCTTGTTAAACCCCTAGCGGAACTCCATATCTCATATAATTCTGAAATGGAGAGGCAACGCATGCTCTCTTACAGACAATTTGTCAGATATTGTCCTTTCTATGTGACTCAGCCAAAAGCATCTGACAGGAACACATGTGCCTGCATGGACCATGAAAATGTGAAACTCTTGTCTGAAAAACTGCAGCAGAAAGGTCTTCTGAAAACATGCAGTGTTTCTGAGCTGCTGTCTGCAATTGTTTGTAATCCAGACAACAAGGCCTGTATGTACAGAATCTGTGCAAAATGCTATAATGAGGTTGAAGTTTCACAACCCCAGACAGAGGAGATGGTGGTGTGGTCTCAGTGGGTGAGAAAACCGGTCACAGAGGAGCAAAGGACATTCATGAACTTTGTGAAGGAGACACAAAATGGTACATCATCTGAAATGTTGGAGCTTTTCAACCGAAAGCTTGATGGCCTTGCAAAGCACCATTTTAATTGGCTCCACCAGACCAAAGAATGCAGGGCATTAAAAGACAGCCTTAGAGATGATGAGATAGTTGTGCATGTTGATTTTGCAGAAAATTCCGGCTGCAAACTCAACAGGGAAGTGCAGGCTTTCCACTTTGGAGGAAACAGAAGGCAGGCCACTGTACACTCCTGTGTTGCCTACTTCTCAGATGGAGTGCAATCCTTTGCCACTATCTCTGGGTCCCTCCGGCATGATGAGAGAGCTGTGTGGGCCCACCTTGAGCCTGTGATTAAAGATGTTATGGACAATCGGAACCCACGTCCTACTACTCTCCACGTGATGAGCGACGGACCGGTCACCCAGTAATAAAAATAACTTTTACCTGCTGAGCACCATCCCCTTCCTTTTAGGATTCAAGCAGGTCACTTGGAACTTCTCTGAGAAGTCTCACGGGAAAGGTGCACCAGATGGGGTTGGGGGTGCTGTCAAAAGGATAGCTGACTCTTCTGTCAACATGGGAGTAGACATTCAAACCCCAGAGGAGTTCTACCGATTTTTGAAGGAGAGACAGGCATCAAGTAAAATTAAGTTTTTCTGGGTGTGTGAGGAGGACATCAGGAAGTATGATGAGTCTGTCCCTGAAGTTGTGCCCCTGGTAAAGGGAACTATGGGCATACACCAGATCCTGTCAACTGAACCAGGGACAATTCTGCATCGAGAGCTGTCCTGTTTCTGTAGCAGGCCTGACATCTGCCAATGCTACAAAACCACCATGATAAGCTTTCGAACGAGCAGTGCCGAGGCAAGTGTGAATGTTCAACAGGGTCTTAGTAATTTGTCTTAGTAAGGTATGAGGAACAGCCATTTGTGGGGCAGGTTCTTCAGGTGTTTCATGAGGAGCTAGAGGTCAGCTGCATGCAGCAGTTAGGCTCAAAGAATGCTTTCACTTGGCCCCATCCTGCAGATGTTACCTTTTATTACCACACTGATGTTATAAAGATAATATCCGAACCAGAGCGACTTAATTCAAGGCACACGCACCTTAACAATGCAGACTGGGACTGCTTTAGTAGGCCCGCCTAAAATGAATCAATTCCATTCATTGGAGCCTATTCAGTTTCTACCAAATTAAGTGTAATTTTTGTCATGTAATGTTGCTCAAACAACGTGTTTCTGATCAGTTTAGTACGGTTTACTTAAATGGAATAATAACCAGTTTTTATCTGTACCAGTTAGTGCTTCATTCAAGCCTTTCCAGTTTCTAATGAATATTAAGTGTCATTTTGTCATGTAATGTTGCTCACACAATGTTCTTTCTGATCAGTTTAGTACAGTTTACTTAAATGGAATAAGCAGTTTTTATCTGTACCAATTAGTGCTTCATTCAAGCCTATCCAGTTTCTGGATAGGCTGAATATTAAGTGTAATTTTGTCATGTAATGTTGCCCAAACAATGTTGTTTCTGATCTGTTTAGTACGATTTTCTTAAATAGAATGATAACAAGTTTTTATCTTTACCAATTAATACTTGAATAGACCCAAGACACCTGAGATTCTTTTATTCTGTGAAATAAAAATGAAATTATTCAACATATGTGTTGTTATTGTGAATCGTGTCAGGCGGCGCAACCACAGCATCAGGTGGTGCAACCAGGTAAAATACTAATTTAAAGCAAGAAATGGGAGATTGAAGTGAACAAATGTTTGGAAATTGTGATGTAAATAATCATTCTATGCAACAACTTTTTAAATGTGTAAAGCAGGGCTTGAAAACGAAATTATTTTTCAATCGTTCCGCTCCGAACGGAACCGGTATATTTAACGTTTTCGTTCTTGCGTTCCGCCACCAACATATCGTTCCTGAACCGGTTCGGAACGTAAAATAACGTTCGTTCTTAACGTTCCGGCAGTGTTATTGGGCCTCCGCGGTGTGTTACTATTGCGCCCCCCCCACGGTGTGTTACTATTGCGCGCCCCCCCCCCCCCCCCCCCCCGTCGGCCCGCGGTGTGTTTGTGTTACTATTGCGGGCACCCCCGCCGGCCGTAGGTCCGCGGTGACGCTCGAACGTGAACGTCGTTTTACGGCAGCGGAAGATTTACGACAGCCAGCATACAGACAGTAAACAGACAGTGAGCAACGGACTTCACATGATATTATTCACAACTCGGATTAATTTAATGAAACCCATTGATTCTTTTGACCGGTGGACCCTTACGGACTTAAGGAATATAAACAATGCAGGAACGGACACACACCGTACGGACTTTATGATCGCTTCAAAAGTTGGAAGTCAGACCTTTTCCCCGTCTCTCTTGTTTACTGGTAAGTCTGGATGAATTATGCGTTGGTGTTCATACTTTCAAGTTTGTGTTAAATGAACTGAATGATTTATCTGTGGAGAATCTAACTGATCTAACGATGTGCGTTATGTCCATATGGACAGACGTTTAAACGGTTACCGTATCTTTGTGTAGGTGATCTAAACGGCTTAAGTCGTTCAAGAAATAATTTAGATAAAATCCAGATCCGGTGTTCTGCCAATTTCTGCTCCCTTGTCAGATTTTGCTACCGTAGCGCGACTCGATCGAGCCTGGCTCCGCCCTCCGACGTACTTCCGCTCAATTTTCATTTCCCTTCAGTACTCAGTCTGGGTTTTCGGCATATTCGCGGGTTTTCTCCCGGTAAAGTTTTACCTGTCCAATCAGCGAACAGGAGGCGCGGCCTGAGAACAGTGACGTAGAGGTCGTGCGCGAATTTCAGTTATTGAGCGTAAGTACGGAGGCGGGCGGAGGCTAATGCTAATGCTCACTGCATCTGCCGTTTGTATACTGCGCGCAACGTGGTTTCTGGCGCATGAAATACGTCACGACCAAACGTTAGCGATTGGTTATGGCAGATTCGGAGTGGCACTGGGCAGATCCAATAGTTTTAAACTTCAACAGAGCACCCGCCTTCAGTTAGTTAACAATTGTCAATGGTGAGTGGCCAGACTCTCTGTACAAATGAAATGTAGTACGAGAGGCTGGTGACCAGGCTACGACTCGATAGCGGAGTCTATCAAATCATGCTACCCATCAGAAAATGCTACCTTACGTCACAAGAAGCGTGACGTAAGGTACGCTTGTGATCTGTAGAACAATCGCCTCTATCAAATAATGCTCCCACTGCAGAATCACGTTATTTTACACCACTACTCACCCTATGTACACTGTATGAACATGGGGAGCATATTTTGATGATTGTTTATAACGTCTTCATTGAAGATTTCAGGAGTACCGTA
This sequence comes from Merluccius polli, assembly GCA_030340625.1. Taxonomy (NCBI): domain Eukaryota; kingdom Metazoa; phylum Chordata; class Actinopteri; order Gadiformes; family Merlucciidae; genus Merluccius; species Merluccius polli. Next base: position 26,322 of record JAOPHQ010006561.1, read on the forward strand.
TGGGGATAGACCAATCGCCTCTATCAAATAATGCTCCCACTGCAGAATCACGTTATTTTACACCACTACTCACCCTATGTACACTGTATGAACATGGGGAGCATATTTTGATGCTTGTTTATAACGTCTTCATTGAAGATTTCAGGAGTACCGTAGGCTATGTGGATAGACCAATCGCCTCTATCAAATAATGCTCCCACTGCAGAATCACGTTATTTTACACCACTACTCACCCTATACACCCTGTACACTGTTGATGCTGTTTTATAACGTATATTGAAGATTTCAGCAGTACAGTATGTGCAATGTACGTAATGTAAAAATAATGAACACAAAAAACCCCATCAATAATCAATTAAACTAAATAACTTCAACAAGAAAAGTGTAGCAAAAAGAAAAGTATTGTTAAAACTTGTATATATTTGTGAAAGGGATTCTGTGTGTGTTTATATATGCAATAGATAAGAATTATTCAAAAGATCCAATAATAAAAACAACCAAAAGATCTCAAATCTCTATTTTATTGTAAGGCATTTCTTGCAAATATATACAGCCTTTTTTTCATGGGCATATTGGGCACACTCAAAATGTGCCCACCGACTGCACAATTCGCACGGCACCTACCAAATAAAACAATTAAAAGAGCATTACAATGAGATACATTGTATGGTATTATGCACACACATTTTTGAGTAAATGAATAATACAAAGCACATATTTTATGTCATACTTTACCTTTTCAATGCTCTCATCTGCATTTTCTTCGGCAAAGGCGCACACCACAGAAGTCCTCTGCATTCCCTAGAAACACTGGTTTTCATAAGCTTTTAAACTGTGGCAACTCCAATCATTCTGTGAGTAAATAAATCATGGTACACTACAAATGTATAATTTGTGAATACAAAATAAAATACATTTCAAAAACGTATTCACACACATACTTAAATATATAGGCTACGTGTATATGTGTCACAAATACCTCTATTGTTTATGCTATATAGACACTAAAAGCATTGTTTTCTGTAGCACTGAACGAATGACGACTAAAATAAAAGTGTAATAAATAGTTATGTTGAACAATGTAAAAAGTAACCTTGCTGTATAGTACATTACCCACACAGACTGATCACCTTATGTGCCTGAGGTGAGGGAATTTGTATGGATTTTGACTACGAAACTGTTTTGATGGCACTGCTCTCGTGCAGTGTTTGATGCACGAGAGCAGTGCCATTGTAACAGTGTAACATGACAAGATGTCGTCACCCCCCTCCCCCTCCACCACCGACGAAATCTCCGCTCCCAGACCCGTAAAGATAACACATATATCATCTTATTTCTACATTCAGCAAAAGTGTGCACATATTTACGTGCTTACAGGTGAAAAGGCGCAATGTTAAACATATTTGTAAGATAATTGCGCAGTTAAAAACATGTTTTAAAGAAAATACTCACCATCAGCCTAAAGGTAGCAGAAACTGATCGGTGCGCACGCAGGATTGTGAATTTTCGAGATGCGCATGCGCAGAACCACTAGGTAGCAGGATTTGATGGGTAGCAGAAATTGGCAGAACACCGGCCTCAATTGGAGACCTGCGTTTATTTGTCAAAACGTGTCGCCACACCCCTGCGTCTATTAGGGACCCCGCTTTTATTGGAAGTTTTACGGTATATAGAGAACGAAAAAACCCGTTATTAACCGGTTTTGGGGATTTCAGAATAACGTTTCTGTTCCGGAACCGTTGAAGACCATTTGGTTTTCGTTTCCGTTTCCGTTCCTCGTAAAATTCTGTTTGTTTTCGGTTTTCGTTTTCGTTCCTTGAACCGGTTCGGAGCCCTGGTGTAAAGTATTTATTCACATTTTAAATCTAAAGTTTGATGTTGGAAACCCAAAATACCCGCCCCCTACAATTAAGAATCCATAAGTTACTTTTAATACCCAGCTCAACTACAAAATAATAATGTGTTGGGCACTGTAGACACTTTCAGGTATACTTACTAAAATAATTACTTAGAAAAAAAAAAAAGGAAGTGGGTTTTTTTTAAAGAAACGTTTGGTTGTACCACCTGACATTTCTTTGCTGGTGAAATTGCAAATACTGTCTAAAACTGTATTTAAACCTTGTAAATGTTGTGCAACCATTAAGACTTGTTTAAACACACTCTTCCAACTTCAAATAAATGTATTCTGTCCATTTTTACAGATTTTTAAAAATATATACTTTTTGAAGGCTTATTTGTCATTGACCCAGATACAAATTATTTAGTATGTGTTGAGAAAAGTGAACTGGGTTGGTAGCCTGACTGGATCGCCTGGCGAGTCCCGACATGAGGTTTATTCAGGTAGTATACTCAATGCAACTAAAACGTAGCGTACGCAGATATAAGTAGTGTCATCAGATTGGCTTTACTTTGGTTGTTCCACTGTCCGCCACTACTGGGATAGCTAATGGGGATAGCTACCGATAACTACCAGGTACAAAAGCGCTATTCCTCCTGGTTTGGTTGCACGCGCAATGGTTGACGCGTTTTCTTTATGCCGTAAATGGAGCCTTCAGAATTTACCCGGTGGCAGCGGAGCTGCATACTGAAAGCGAGGCTTATAGGGAAGCTAAGGGAACCAATCTAAACGCTGATGGTGTCATTATTCTGTAGCCATTAACACATTACACTGTGCAATCAACATTTACTTCATATTGATACGTTAAAGCAAAACAGTTGTCTACAGGACCTTTAAAAGGGCTTATATGTCCACTCCACATCTTCACCCTTATTTAATATGCCAGGATCTATGAATATGCAAACATGACACACCCACTGGCCTATAAGCTACTAAATCTTTCTGCAAAACCCGTAGACTTCAGTTCTGCATCAATTCTCAAAACCATCTGGAGTAAATTGTTCACTACATGTTATATATCAGTGATACGAGCTGGCACATCAATTCCATCTTCGAAAACAAAGTAATTGGTTCATGGAACAGCTGTGATGGCAGTGAAGAGATCAGCGGCATCAGCCTTCACAAAACATTGACAGACGCAGATATTTTGTAGATTTAAAAGCGGGGGAGGGGGGGGACTCTTGTCTTGTACAGGTTAAATGAGATTAAAACATAAAATAAAATATGTATACAATATTTTTAAATATGCATGTCTTGCTGTGTATCAGAATATTGTATAAAGCATGTAACCACCCTCATGGTGGATTATACCAATTTTGACCGAGAGGTAGTCTGGTTTACCAGATGTAGGTTGTTGGCATAACTACATGTCTACTACATATTGGCTGTAGTAGTTGCCCAATGGCAGGCTCTGGGTGGGCTTATATTTTATACTCCTCCCCCTTTCGCCATCTGCCACCGTTGCTGCATCCTGGGCTTAGCGCCGCCCAAGACGATTGTGATTGGTTAAAGATATACAAACTAGATGGAGCGTTTTTCCCCCTATGCCAGAATGATACTGAATGGAGCCAGACCTTTCTCCAGTGCTAAAGTGTGGAGATAGGTCTGACTATGTTAGACTACCCGAGACGTAACCTACTGCAGTTAACATTTGTCACTCAACCCCTAGGAGGCACAAACAAGCAGGTGCACGTCATTTGATTTATCCTTTAAATCAGGGGTCTTCAACGTTTTCCAGGTCAAGGATCCCCAAACTGATAGAGAGATGGAGCGGGGACCCCCTACTTATATTGTGTAAAATGGTGTTTTATATTAAACTGGTCCTATAGTGCCATGGGGCACTATAGGACCAGGGGGGGGGGGGGCGGGGCATATTTGCGATCGTACAGTTGCACATAATGAACACGTAACCCATGTCTGAAACGTGTGGAGCCGCCATCGAAGAGGACGCCGCCCGCCGCGGCAGAAGCGGCGGCCGCGCGGTGCTTACCTCAATGCAGGGTCGGGTTCATGTCTCGCTCCGTGTGGGTGGGGGGGGGGGGGGGAGCGATTCCGCCGGTTAAGACTGGGATGGGACTGGGATGGGACTGGGGATGGGACTGGGATGGGACTGGGAATAGGGCTGGGCTTTTTCAGTGGAGACTACCGCGTCGCGGACGTCCTAATTGCGCGCGGCTCCGTAGTGCGCGGTCTCCGCCGGCCTCCATGTTATCTCCGACCCGGTTCCGACCCACTTCTCTGTCGGCTCGCGGCGGCGGCGGCGATGGTGATGGTGGTGATGGCGGTGCACCAGAGCAGTGAGTGTGTGTGTCTATGTCTATGTGTGTGTGTGTGTGTGGGGGGGGGGGTGTGGTCGTGTGGAGGGGTTGATGTCGTGATTCGCGGGAAAATATACTTTGCATGAATAGTTTGTAAGGGACTGTACGATATTTAGCGGGGGGGGAGGGCCGGTCGCCAGACGATCGGGTTAAAATTGTTCTGCCTGGCCCTCCCCCCTGGTAATTTTTTTTTTTCCGGGGCCCTCCCCCCGGCTCAAAAAAATTCTCCTAGGCCCTCCCCGCTACTTGAATCAAATAAAATTGGTCGGAAAATGACGTTTACAAGGTTAAAACGGCCACATAAGCACACATACACACACACGGGTACACACGCAGCAAGAGCAGGGGTTTATGCCACGCTGTGCCTTGAACTTGAGAATGGGGACAAGCCTGCTTTTATCAATGTTACGAGACTCCCCCAATAATTTCACAACTTGGCTGATGACATTGTACCTTATAGGCTATTATAAGACAAAACACAAACTACTGTGACTAAGAGCGACTAATGATCACCCTGCGATTCTTGGTCTATGTGGTCAGTGGCGTCAGTTTGGTTTTAGAAGTGGTGGGGACAATAACCATAAGCTTGAGTGTGGTTTGAAAAGTGCTGGGGACCCTTATGTAAGCTATTCATCCATTCAACGCTGCATTACAATATGCTCTACATTCGGCGCGATTGTCAACGGGGGGGGGGGGGGGGGGGGGGGGGGGGGGAGCACCGGACCCGCCAGCCGCGGACCCAGCACCGGACCCGCGGACCCGGCCGCGGACTCAGCCGCAGACCCGAGTCCACACACAGCCCGTGTGCATGCTGTGAGGATGTCATCGTGCGCGCCTATCGCATGATTTAGACTTGACGGTTTCGGCAGACAACCCGTTCTCATCCCAACTCGTAATATAGGCCTACCGACGATTTGTCACGCCCGGGGGGGGGGGGGGGGTGGTGGGGGGGGGGGGTGTTCGTGATTGTCAACGGGAGGGGGGGGGGGGGGGGGGACCGCGGACTGACGACGGGGGTTGCGCGATCGTAACCACTGACGGCGGGGGGGGGGGGGGGGGGGGGGGGGGGAATAAAAAAATAAAAAAGGTGCCGGATCCACCGTTGGAGGTGCCGGAACATATTCCGGCGTGTTCCGGCCCAAATTAAGCCCTGGATACTGACGCCAAAGGTACCCTCCCGCGTCTGTGTGAAACGATCTGGGGTCTCATAAACCCGTTCGCGGTGGTATGAGACGAGCAGAGTCTACAGCGTCCGCTCGCAGAGCAGAGTCTACAGCGTCCGCAGTCTACTGTGAAACAATTCACTCCAAAAAGGGTTATGGTTATGGTAAAGGAGACGTTCACTTCCTTACAGGCTATCCTATCTTTCATTTAAACATCGAACTCGGCATGAGTCATGACGATTGCCCCCCCATAAAATAATTTTCCTCGGCCCTCCCCCCAGGCCAAAAATATTCTCCTGGGCCCTCCCCTAAGGCTTAAAAAAATTATCCTAGGCCCTCCCCCCCTGACGACCGGCCCTCCCCCCCCGGTAAATATCGTACAGTCTGTCAGTCTGTCAGGTTGTTTGCACACACAAAAATATATATATATATTATAATTTATATATGTTTTGCGGGGGCGGGGCTAGTGGGTGTCAACATTGGGGGGGACGCGTCCCCCCCGGTTCCTACGCGCCTGGGTTTATATATTCATGTGCAAGGTACAGTGAGTAGGGTGGCCATGCCACTGCCATTCATAAACATAATGTAGCGTCCGCAAGGACGCGTTGGAAAGACGACGCAGTGTTGTTCAGCAAACAACATTTATTGTTGCAACAGAACAGGTTACTGTCGGCCGTAACCACGCCAAAACAACTCCAACATAAAGTTAGCCGTAACTCTCTCCTAATGTTCCTCGCGCTCAACCCAGGCTCGCTCACACACACGCACGCACGCACGCGCACCCACTCACACAGCCCTCATTCCGTCAAAAACTAGCTAGAGCGGAAACAAAACAACAGGCACGCCGCACACACTTGTTTAAGAGTAGTAGACGTTACGTTTTGAGTGGATGGCGAGCGCGAGACGCCGAAATGGATGCCAATAATATTCTGAATGGAAAGTTTACTTTTAAAAAGTTGCCAAATGGTTCCATTGACAAGACTAAAGTGATCTGTGTGTTTTGTCGTTGTGAACTGAGCTATCATCGCAGCACGTCCAGTCTGAAATACCACTTGATGGCTGGAAGCACACAGCTGATGCGAATTCTCCGCCCCCTCGTCAAAGCCAGGCGACAACTTGCACAAAGCAAGTCGATCCACTTTTCCATGTTGATAAGAGCATTAAAATGAGAAAAAATAATGGGACAAAAAGAAATCAAGGGACATTTAGAATTGATAAAAATGTGCGATTATTTGCAATTAATTGCGATTTAACTATGACATTAATGCGAATGCAGCACTAATATATATATATATATATATATATATATATATATATATACAGTGTTGGGCAAGTTACTTCAAATATGTAATTCATTACTTATTACTTATTACTGTCATTTCAAAGTAATTCGTTACATTACAATATTACTGTCTTTGAATTGTAAGGCATTACACTACTTTTGCATTACTTTTACATTACTTTCATCAACATAACTGGAAATATGGATTTGGCGTTCTCAATCGATCTTATTGCGTTCAATGCAGCTCATTAAGACATCCAGTAGGAGGTGATGTGGTGCAGCAGCGGAGTTGGACTCTACATTCGGGAGTCCCGAATGTAGAGTCCAACTCCGCTGCTGCAGTCATCTTGTCCTCGATCGATAGTTCTCTAGTAGAAGTCTAACAGGAAGTAAACATTTGCGCGGATTTTTTTTCTCCTCTGCTAATCTCGCGGTGTTTGTATAAAAACAACACACCACTTAATTTCGGGTTTAAAATGCATTGTAACGTGCGTTACTGAGATTTGTACCGAGTTTGTACCGAGTAAAATATTACCAATTATATTTTTGTAATGCCTTACATTACCACGTTACAGCAAAAAGTAATGCGTTACAGTAATGCATTACTTTTGTAACTCGTTACTCCCAACACTGTGTGTATATATATACACTGTGTGTATATATATATATATATATATATATATATATATATATATATATATATATTCTTAATATATGTATATATGTACAGTAATGCATTACTTTTGTAACTCGTTACTCCCAACACTGTGTGTGTATATATATATATATATATATATATATATATATATATATATATATATATATATATATATATATATATATATATATATATATTCTTAATATATGTATGTCTATTACATATGGAGTAATGTAATGAAAGTAATTTCCCCCTGGGATTATTAAAGTATTTCTGATTCTGATTCCTCGTTGATGAGACATGTGAATGAACCGGTGCCCAGCTTGAAAGAGCTCCTGTGTGTCGCTGAATGTGTGCATTGCTGACTGAAAGACATCTTCTGCCTCCATTTATCTGTTCACTACAGTGTGTTGGATTCATGTTAATAAGTATTTAAAGACATTTCAATTTGTGGAAAAAATTGCGGGGGGAATATAAAAAAAAAGTCTAATCAACCAAAACTTTCGTGACCCCCCCTGCAGTACCTCCGCGGACCCCCTAGGGGTCGCGGACCCCCTGTTGAAGACCTCTGCTTTAAATGATTGGGGCCCAGGCCCACATTGCAACAAAAAAGGTAAAATGACTAAACAATCAACCCTGTTGAATACATTTTGGTACATGTATGTAAGTTGGGCTTTAAAAAAAAACATTTTACTTGTGATTCTCTCAACATGGTCTGCTGGAATAGCTAAGACAAACCTGAAAGGGAGTATGAATGCAGGATGTACGTTGCATTGTGACATATTTTTCTGTGGAAGAAACACCAGACCCCAGGCTCACTGGCACTTATGGTTGACTGGCACTTTAAACCCTCAAATACCCTCTCTCACACATTATCCATGTTAGACTGGGACTACTGCCTTGCTAGATGACATGCTAACATGCTCATGTACCTCTCTCTTTATCTGTGATATCGGAAGGTGTTTAAGCAGGTGCCTGTTCAGAAGTTGACTGGCTACAACTACCAGGTGGAGGACTTGGACGACCTGTATCCCTCCATCGGTATGTCTTCCAACAAGATAGACGATGTCTACAGTGTTTTTGAAGTAAGATTGGAGTAATAGCCATCGGTACACCGGTATGGCTTTAAAAACAAATGCCATTACACCCTGGGGGAATATTGAAAAAAAGAATATATATTTTGACCATAATGCCATATGCATATTTCATATTGCATTTTTTGTATTGCAGTGTATTTATTTATGTATTTTTCTAAATTCCATTCAATTGTTTTTCTCTCCAACTTTTAGGAAATTGGAATGAAAATTGTGACCAACTCTGAATTGAAGAAACCAGTCGAGGGTTATGGCCCGATTGAGGATTATTTCTTGTATGGCAGTAGGTTCATTTGATATTGGGGAGGATCTGCGAAGTTAATGAGATGATATTGTTAAATTCTGTGTTTTTATTTGAGGCATCCAGTTTGTAATATTTAACAGAATCATTTGCAGATATGGAGATGGACTCAGACGCACTGCAAGGTTTGTTACTAAATTGATACCACTATTGTCTATTGACGATGTACAACGCACCCCAGGTCCTATATTAACGTTTTGTGTAATATTTCACTTTGGCTGAACTCGATGTCTGTAGACGCTACTACGTCACTCAGTTTAATAGGAGAGTATGTCTTCAAATGGCTGTGGCATCAACCATAAGTATATCAGATATAGTTTATTTCCAACTGTCTCAGGATCACATATTATGACACACAGCATATTACATTACAATGTTCCTATGGTGAGAAATCAGTAATTTAGTAAGAGGACACATTTTTGCCAGGCCAGCAGCCTTGTAAACCAGAATGCACTTCGACTTGCGGGCTTGGGGCAGGCCGGTGTCGTGCCAAAAAGTGATTGTCTGCCAGAAATTGATTGAAGGCCAAATACAGTTACTCAAAGGTGATTTCTGCCTAAATATGACTTGATCTCATTCATAGCTTCATAATATAAACACTGGAGCTCACAGGACACCTTGGAATTCTTTTAAAGGGCCATTACAACACAAAATAGGCATTTTCACCTGCCAAAAATTGATTGAAGAACAAACGTTAAACTTTCGAAGACACGTGCCTTTGCTAAAATTACATTATAATACCGTTGTGTGTATCTGCATATTATGGCCGTTTAATCCAGAGAAAAGCAGACGTTTTTGCGCTACCGCTCAACGGACTGCTGTGCGCGCTCCCGCGGCCAGAAATCAGTTTCTGGCAGACAATCACTTTTTGGCACGACACCGGTATCTCTGTACAGCTGCTGAGGCACGATCTTGTTCTAAGAGGAAACGGCCTGTTAGTCAGTTAACCCGGCGGATTTGGTCTGGTCTGGCAGCGGGGCCCATATGGCTGTTGCATCTAGGTTTTTACATGCGGTCACGGACCGCATGTCAGGCAGCGATGCATTGGATATCCCATTTTTTCTTTGAGCATTAACTTGCTAGCCTCAGCGATAGCTACATACTGAAGGTGACTAACGTTAGCGTTGCCAGGCTAGCTCTCCCAGCCGAGACACAAGCTCTCTAATCCCGTGGCCGTTGTCACGTTAATCACTTGTATAGTGATATTGTATCATAGCAAACTGCCAAATGTCTTGCTAGCTTTCACAATGAATAATAAAGCCTGTTATGCATATCATAATACATTTAATTATTTTATTCAATTTATAAATATACAATTTACAGAACTTTGCCCCTGATGTTGAGAGGGGTGTAGCTAAAGTAATTCTGGGTAACAGGAAAATAGCACACCAGAGCAGATCGAGGGAAGCCTGACACGACAGCCAGTGACAAATAGCAAATAACGCTAAAACAATATTACACATTTTGGAAAAATAAACCCTGGAATGAATAGTACATCGAGGTATGACGTTTTGTAACATGTCAGTGTTTTGACCTGTATTATTCCTTTAAAGGCAAGGTGTGGTTATGGCATCTAATCCAGATAAGCTTTAAAGAAAACCAAGAAAACCAAGAAGACTGAGAACCTAGTTCCCTGAGACCTGGATCTGGGATCTAATCCCTATTGGGTAAAGTGTTCTACTCTTCAGTGGCCAATGTTAGAACAGTCATCTCATTAGATAAGTAAGTAGCTAAATGGACAAAATGGCCATGATGTCTGCAGTAGTGCGAAAGAGTTACAAATGATTGTGTTGGTATTTAAAATGCAACTGAAACGATTTCATTAGAAAAAAATATATATAAGAAAGCCTTCCCTATACAATAATAAAAATGCTATAAATAATAAATAAATAATTTAAATGAAGCAAATTCCTCGACATGGCTTATAGCCTGGGCTTAAATGTACAATGTGTAGAATTAAGTGGCATCTCTAGACAGAAATGGAATATAATATTTATAAGTATGTTTTCACTAGTGTATAATGACCTAAAAGTAATAATCGTGTTTTCGTTACCTTAGAATTAGCCCATTATATCTACATAAGGAGCGGGTCACCTTCCACGGAGGCCGCCATGTTGCACCGCCATGTTTGTACAGTAGCCCAGAACGGACAAACGTCTCTAGAGAAATAAAGCCTTTGCCGTTGCATATTGTTGTTGGGACTAAAATAGGTTCGTTCGCCAACATTTAGTAGCTGGCCCGGGGGGGCAGAGTTACCCCGTGTTCAATACGTTTTACAATAATGTCCGCCCGCCGGGGATGTCGTGGCAGGCGGACATTAGATGCCATGTTTAGTGGCATCTAGTTACATTAGATGCCACTAAATTTTACACATTCTACCTTTTCAAAAGCCAATGGGTTAAATGTGTTGTAGGTAAGATTTAATAGCTATGCTTTGAGTAAGTATTTATTAAAAATGTATTTAGATTTTAGACTGGTCCTGGCTCATTTCTAACTGTTTGGTTTGCCTGTCAATCACAGGTGTGTGAAATGCAACACTACGGAGGGTGGGAGCAAACAGGGAGGGGACATTATTTGGGTTATTTAATTTCCAAATCTTGCTCTTCTGATCTCTCTCTTTACAACTCTCAAATCTTGCTTACAGCATCTTTAACTATGTGGACTCATGTCATTATCCATATTAGCAATCAATATGTAGTTTATCTCAAATGTTGAACTTCGCTTTTCGGACTTGATTCCACAGCTTATTTCATGGGTCTAAACACATAGAAAAAAAGATAGACGATAGACCTTTCTTTAATTACCAACCTTAATTCGACTATTTATTAATTATTCAATGTTCTACCAATGAAGCCATCCACAAGCTATCTACAAATTTACTTGTAGTGTATAGACCAACAGATCAGTTTGACTGCCTTTTTTGTTTAAAGCTACGATTTGAGAGTTGTAAAGAGGGAGGCCAGGAAAAAAGCAACATTTTCAAACTAAAACAACAAAAATGTCCCCTCCCTCTCTGCTCCCTCCCTCCCTACATTTCCCCGCCATTGAGAAGTGTCTCATTCACGCACCTATGTTTCCCAGACGAGGGATTCCCCAAACCAATCAGGGAAGAGATGCCCTGATTCGTCAGAAATGAGCCGGTAGCAGTCTAAAATCTAAATTGGCTCATACAGAGGCAGGCATGGTCAAATCAAAACGGATATTCTCACAGTGTATTTCACTCACAGCTGGCGGATGGCTCTGCCATTTCTAACAAATTACACTCAAATAATAGCTCTTAAATCTTACCTACAGCACCTTTTTTTAAATGTATTTTTTGTTTTGATTTTATCACCGTCTACATCTACAGAGACAGCGGGTCGGTGAGCGTGGACAAGACTGTTCCTAACACCATCACTACATGGGTGGCTCAGGCCTTCTGCACCTCCTCCATGGGCTTCGGCTTGTCCAGGGACACATCGCTGGTGGCCTTCCAGCCGTTCTTTGTCAGCCTGACGCTGCCCTACTCATCATCCGGGGGGAGGTGTTCACGCTCAAAGCCACCATCTTCAACTACCCCCCCAGCTGCATCATGGTGGGTTGGGCCTAATGGGCTAATGCATTTGATGCTGTATTTTCTTGAACTGATTCATTCATTTTCATTGGTGACACGCTCCCATTAATATGACCAACCATTCCAAGAAGATTAAGCAGGAAAGAAGGAAGAATGTTTTATTTATTTAAAAAATAATGGAATAGATGTTTTTTGTCCTTCACTTGCAGTTAAGTGTTTCAATGCATTACATATACTGTGTATACTACCAGTACACTTGACAATAAATCTAAATAATTAATCTAAATTGTTATTTTATTTTGTCCGTGTTCCATGCGGTGACCTCTCTGAATAGGTCAAAGCGGACCTGACCAACTCCACAGACTACACGTTCAGAGAGTGCGACGGCTGCCAGTACACCATGTGTCTGTGTGCAGAGGAGAGCAGGACCTTCCAGTGGATTGTCACGCCCTCCTCCCTCGGTAGGCCCTGCTGTCACTCACTTGCACGGGCTAGAAATAATGACAGGCCCTGCTGCCTCATGCCCCTTAACACCTCATTAAATTGTCATATTTCCTGGAAGGACACACAACCACAATCACAATTCATTTATCCAAGCCGAAAAGAGTAGCAGCAGCAACTTTAAAAATGAATATATATATAGGCTATACTTATTTTATGTTCTCAATTAAATTCAGAGATATTCATGCACGAGTACATTGCATTGCTAGCTGTATATATCGGAAACCCATCATCTTCACTGTTCACTTCACATCTATTCAATTATTGTATTTTGCACTTTGAATGGTGACTGCTTTGGAAGGGCACAAGCTCGGACATACACGGATGTAAGCAAAAGAAAACCTTAATGAAATGACTTGGAACGCTACTTCCTCCTGCAACTTGAGGTAGAACAATCAATCATATATGTGACATTGTGTAGAAACACAGTTGTTTGCACAACTTTAATGTAAACAAATCGCAGGAAAAATCTGCCACTGCATCTCTAAGGACAATACCGGTCTGCAACCGTCTCTCCTGGCTTCACTAAAACATCCATTACCAATATAATTTGTCAAAATTACTTCCTTGTACCGATTCTACTGAAGAGAATTAAGCATGTGCGCGACCTGCCACCAATGTAAACAATGGCAATATAGTACTTTGGTGTTTGTGATAAGAGTAGTAATCGTACCTGCATTATGTTGTCCACAAACACATATTGATTCCAAAAGACGAACATGCTTTATTGCGTTGGTGGCAGGCACGTGCATGCAAAATGCTCTTTGGCAGAATTACAAGGATATACAAGGAAGTTACTTTGCCAAATGATATTGGTAACAAATGTTTTAGTGAAGCCAGAGAGGCAGTTAACGATGGTGCAGACCGGTATTGTCCTTTTTAAGAATATTTTTATTTGGCCTGCTCATGATTGCAGACTATCTTTTCCGGACAATGCATTGCGCAGCTGAAGAACAAAGTACTTGGGATTTGCATCTTGTGGAGAATGGCATCAGAATGACAATGGAGCATGTGCTCGGTTAATAGTGACCATGAAACGCAGCGTGGCAGTTTGGATCATCATTTTTGCCAAGTACCATTTCAAAACATATTTTGAAAAGCATTTTCATCAATCTACTGCAGAAATGTCTGGCATAGCATAAAGCTGCCAATACTGTGAGGTGGTTATTGGAAAAGTTTAGGCATATTGCTGCTGTGCTGCATAGAGACGATCCAACTTCACTCCTGCCAGTGAAACACCGATGGCCTGCCAGCCCACATCAATGTGATGGCAAGGAGGCTCCGGTGAACGTGTTGACACACACACACACGCGCCCCCCCCCCCCCCCAGTCCTTTGAAGAATGCTAACCGTTGCTAACAAGTCAGGTAGTCCCTCTGACGAAACAGCCAGAAACCTCTCCCTAAGGGAGGGGTGTGTGGGAGCCACACACACGTTTCTTTATTTTTATTTGAGGCATTTGGTATTGTTGAGGAGAGGAGAGATGTTACTGTCATGTTAATGAGGTGGGTGTGAGGGGGGGGGGGGGGGGGGGGGGGGGAGCGGTAGATGGACGGAGAAAAGCCTTGTGAACACAAATCAAGTGACAAGGGGGAAGGGGGCAAGAAAAAAAAAGCTCAAACGATTAGCTGTGTGTGTGTGTGTGTGTGTGTGTGCAGGGGAGGTGAGCTTGAAGGTCAGTGCCGAGGCCCTGCAGACGGAGCAACTGTGTGGGAACGAGGTGGTCACCCTCCCCACAGTTGGTCGGGTTGACACTGTGGTGCGCAAACTACTGGTGGAGGTGAGGGCAATTGTAATTGATGACGCAAATGCACACACTCTGAACTCTGCCACACACATGTGTACACACATGTAATTAATATTTTAAAAGAAAAGCCAACATCTCTTTGCTTTGAATCCCAACATGTTGTCACTAGTGGTCATGGAACGCTAATGCTTAACCTAGATTAAAAAAAAGTATAGGCTACTTAATTATAATTGTTTCATTCCCACACAGAATACAATACTGGTGTGTGTTCAGTGATAATCAAATCAAAACCCCCCTGACAAACCCTGCAAGAGGATTCAATGGGCCAGACAGAAAGGAGACCATTAGGGTTAGACTGTCTCCACCATGACCACCAGTACATCTATGAGAAATATATTTGACTCAAGTAGAGACCCCAAAGCAACATGATGGTGAGAGTATTGGAAAGAAGAGTTAACATAACATAATTTTGGTAGGTTGGAATTTTGTAGAATATTGTAGAAATAAACAATATTTTCAATAGTTTCTGAAGTGTACCGTTGTATTTTTTGCTCTTTACTAGGTGGAAGGCACCCCAGTTGCTGTTACCCACAATGCACTCCTCTGTCCTAGAGGTCAGTATTACGAGACCAGCCAGTGGATCTGGTCAGTTAGCTCTGATTTAAGTACTAAACTGACTACTGACCATGCAAACTACTGACCATGCAAAACGGGGTCAACCACTCTATTTGTTATGGACTACAGCTGCCTGCGAGCTCATCTCCAGCTTTGCCTGGATATTAGTCTGGAACCTCAACCAGCCTGACTCGGGCAGCTAGGATCCGAACAACACTCAGACCTAATGTTCTGGATGTCTGAGGCTCCTGACTTGTTTTCCTTACATTAAATGCTCCAAGGACTAATTCTAACAATACTATAATTATTGTTTTGTATAGTTGAAAAACAAAATGTATACAGAAAACAAATCCATAAATCTTTTTTTTTTTTTTTTTTACAGATAACCATGTTAATTTGCAATGGATGATTGTGGTAATTTTCCACACAACCCACGAAGATAAACGGCTGAATAACGACCATACAAATACACACGTCTACAATATCTTGCATCATTATTTATTACAATAATAGATCATTATTATTTATTTAATCTAAAGTGCAATGCTAATTTATTTTTGAAAAAGTGATGTAGAGGATGGATTGATGGAATTCAATTGTAACTTGTAACATCTTCCCTCTCTTTTCATCATTCATTTATTTATTTTTTATTCCCCAGCAGAGAAGCCAGCAGAGAAGAGCATCTCTCTTCTGCTCCCAGAGATGTTTGTGGCTGGTTCTGCCAAGGCGTCTTTCTCTGTACTGGGTCAGTAGTACCATTATAGCTTCACTAAGCGCTACATCATATCCACAAATATACGAAAAGATATAATGATGCAAATTTCTATAATATTGGATCAATATTAATATTTTTAAAACATGTAAATCAAATGTTCTGAAGATAGATTTTTTATTTATTTATTTGTGTACATTGTCAAACGTGTGTGTGTGTGTGTGTGTGTGTGTGTGTGTGTGTGTGTGTGTGTGTGTGTGTGTGTGTGTGCACGCGCGCGCATGCGCGCGCCAGGGGACCTGATGGGCCGGGCCATGCAGAACCTCGACAAGCTGCTGGCCATGCCGACGGGCTGCGGGGGGGCAGAACATGGTGCTTTTCGCCCCCAACATCTACATCCTCAACTACCTGAGCAGCACGGCGCAGCTGACGCCCGCCACCAAGGAGCGGGCCACGCGCTTCCTGGAGAGCGGTGAGACCACCAGGAGAATTTACATTTAGTCAGCAGACACTCGAACAAACAAGGCATACACTCAGTTGCTACAACAAAAACCTCTCTTGCTGCACAACCTAGTTACGAAACAACTGGACGAAGTGCTGAGTAGCCATAGGAATCACAAATGCAAAGTTAGGACCACTCACACAAAAACGCTACACACACACACACACACACACACTGCAGTGAATTGGCATTTGGTATTTTGTTGATATATTTGCTATTGAGATGGGTAGATATGTTATTTCTGTATATTATTTATATTTACTTTCATATCATAATATTGGTGTTTTTAGGAGTAAAGTAACCTGCTCAAATTTGTTATGTTGGAAATGTTACTTTTGTTGATTTTTGTTGTCCATCTGTGTGGCAGGCTACCAGAGGGAGCTCAAGTACAAGCACAACGACGGATCTTACAGCGCCTTTGGAATGATGGACGTGTCTGGAAACACCTGGTGAGTACGTCAGGTGGGACTTCTCTGTGTGGTTGGCACAGTAACCAGGTGGTCTTTCCTGCCATGTGTGCTGGTTTCCTCCTGGTATAGGCCACATTTTATGACCACCCCACCTAACCCTAGCCCTCCAAAGAGCATGGAAAAACTCCCTTAATTATCAAGGAGGAAACCTTGGGAAGGAACGCAAAAAGGAAGAGCCCTCTTCCCCTTCCAGGGATGGTAGGAGTGCAATGGGTGCCATAATGGCAGGACATAATGGTAGCATAACAATCAAAACCAAATCAAATTGTTAGAAAATGAGTAGTGTCCATGGAGGTGCTGGTAGCCAGGCGTCCAGTCATGATCACAGCTACATGCTAAAACAAAAAAAGCATTAGAGCCCTCCCCCTTATTTCCTAACAATTCCATTCTCAAGGTGTCATTTGTATGATTATGTAACTGTCATGAAGCAGGCTGTTTATTGAGATGCTCATTAGTCACGTCCATCCAAAAACAAAAGGGTGCGCATGTCATTCTCTGTCCCAGGCTGCCTTTGTGATCAAGTCGTTTGGCGGCGCCAGGCCCTACATCTTCATTGACCCCAAGCACATTGTTGACACCAAATCCTGGCTTGCCAGCCACCAACGACCAGACGGATGCATCAGATCTGTTGGAAAACTCTTCCACAACGGCATGAAGGTAACTTGGATCAGTGCAAAAGACCCGCGACGTAGCAAATGCAAATGTATTCTCAAGACCCTAATGGGACCACACAGTTCCTACTGTGGCAACTGAGGGGAAGAACGGACACCAGCACGGTAAGGGATGCTTAAACGCCCTAGGGGGCTTGTTTTATTGAAGACAAACAAGAAAGCAAGGAAGTAGGGGCGGGCAGCAAGTCCGGCGTCGCCAGGGTTCTAACCATTTCCCAGGCCGCATACGGTCGGTCTTCGGCCCCCTTTAACTTGCTGAAAAACAAAATAAATCCTTCTTCGGCCCGGTATGGGCAACAGAACAGTCTCTTTTCAAAAACAGAAATCAGGAGATTAGAAAGGCCTTACTTGACGCTCCGGTTGACATCCCTCTTCTTACACTTCCCGTTTTCCCCTCTGAGCTCCCTTTTATCCCTCTCCCCCCTGATTGGGAATTGTCTACAGGTGTCCCCTCCAGCTCTCCCAGCACTGAGCATGGAGGTACACTCCCTGCTGGACACGCCCCATTGCTGTCCGGGGTGGGGGGCGGACCCACTCTGCTGTGTGGCTGCCACACTACACTCTAACATGGCTGTTGTAATCCTAACTGTTGTAAAATAGGATTTTAGGATGCATTTTCATTCCCGACACGCACATAAAGGAAAATAAAAGAAACCATGCTGTTGCGAGCTAGTCCAAAGAAAATCAAAACTACCACAGGACCTGACAGCAGTGTGTCTGACAAATGGTACGCTTGTATCCTCAGGCCGTGTTCTGTTACGGTAAGGTACAGCCAAACAAACTAGAATTACGTCTGGTGCTAACAATTGAGGTAGCGGGGAAAATAAAACGTAATGACAGCTGTGCTACACATCACATTGTTTTGTAGACAACTATCTATTTCAGTTTGGTTATTTGTGGGCAAGTAAATCAAGATAAATGTGCTAGGAAACAAGCAATTCTACTTGTGTTATAGTAACAATATGGTATGCAGCAGGAGTGTATCCATGGGAAATGGTCCATGCTGGAGTCAAAATGGCTGTACTTGCTGAAACAGTAGAAATGTACTCACTGGATCAGTACAAACGTACTGGCTGGATCAGTACAAATAAAGCCTAAAGTTGCATTCACTTGAGAAATTGTTGGACACTGCGTGTCGCTAAGTTGGGCAGTGGGTTCTCCAGCATGGGAAGTTTAAAGTTTAAATAATAGCAGTTTAAATAATGGCAACTTTGAAGCGATTGCCGCACCGCTTTCTCCATAGGAAAACAATGAAGTGGGTCGCACATGGTGCCGACCGTGTCTCAAGTGCAAGAACAAGCATAGCATAGCATAGCACAGAGATGGAGACGTGATCCAGTTTCACCTTCCAAGATGCAAAATGCAAGTAACCTGCAAACGTGAAGCCACAGTGCAGAGAGGACGCTCCTAGCCATTACCGTATGTAGGAATGCTTAATTTTTTAACCAGATACCTTTTTGTCCAGACTTGAAGATTGAATGTAGAGAACAATAGTGTACTTTGCGAAGTACTTCGTTAGTTTCTATCGTCATTTCCTTCCACCACCATTAGCGGCACTCGACTATACTACTATTTACATTACACACTGTTACACACTAGGGAGTGGTGAGCGACGACGTGTCTCTGACGGCGTACATCACGTCTGCGCTGCTGGAGCTGGATGCGGTGAGGCACACTCACACACACTCTCTCACTCACTCACTCACACACACACACACACACACCTAAAATGAATATTCTAGTATGGCTTGTCCAAGTAATGGACACTTCTCACAAGTATAATTCAGTGATACAGGAGTAGCTTATGTCATCAGAATTGAGTGTTGTGTTCTTTCCTGGTGTGTGTGCCCACTACAGCACGACCCCATGGTGTCTGGGTGCCTGCAGTGCCTGAGGTCAGCCGTAGCGGGCCAGCTGGATAACATGTACACCAAGGCCCTCCTCTCCTACACCTTCGCCCTGGCAGGGGACCAGCAGACCAGGATCACACTCCTCACTTCCCTCCACCAGCAGTCCAGCACAGATGGTATGTGGATCCCTGTTAGGCTTACCAACGAAAATAAAAAAATACGAAAATAACACGACTCCCATTGACCAGCTAAACCAGACATTTTGTCTAGAAGTTCTAGAACCAATCATGTAAAGGCTAAGACCCTTTATTTTTCAATGTTTCCAGGACACACACTCAGGGATGGGGGACATTTTAAGAAATATTGATCAGATGTATACTGTACATGTGTTAAAGATCAGATGGATACTGTATAAAGGTGTATACTGTATAAAGATGTCTCTCTCTCTCTCTCTCTCTCTCTCTCTCTCTCTATATATATATACTGTATATATATAGAGCGAGATATATATTGTTGTGTCTAACCAGATTGCCATGCGTTACTACATCCCCCCTCCTGGCGACTTCAGTGCCTTCCACATCTCGGCCACAATGACGGCTGGGTGCAACACCACCAGGCCCCAACTGGCCATCAGAGTGGACGTCAGGTAAGCTCTGAGACCACCCATCTCTGTCTCGTCTGTGAAGGGCTGCAGACGGCCATGATGCTCTTAGAGATGGCTTGTCCTCCCTTATGGAACAGTATTTACCAACACAATTAAATAGATAATCAAAATATATGTCATAATGTGGGGCAATTCTCTCTCAAAATAAATCCCTTTTTGTTAGTTGTATCTGAGTTGCCCTGGAAATACATGGGGTCTAGCTAATACCCGAAAAATAATCAGGCACGTCCATAGACTCCTATGCAACACAAACATAAGTTTACTACTCCAGCCAGTAGGGGGACCTTGTGGCTGGATGTCTTGAGGCTCAAGTTGTGTGATTATTTCAAACGCAACTTTTGGTGAACAAGAATTGCTGATATTTCTCTCCCACCATAGTCAGTCACGCATTGTCACTGTCATCAGTTCAGGGGGGGGTGGCTGTGTAACATCTTAAATGCAAGAGTAGGCCTATCTTTTCCTACACAAAAACAAAAAAAATAAAACATTCCATTATTTTAATCAGTGGGCTAGGGCCAGTGACATGTATAGTATTTTTAATAATAAATTGAGTAAACATTTGTTGAGGAACCGTATTATTTGAACAGACTAGCAATTACAGACTAACGTCTGCAATTGCAGCTAACTTTAATGGGTGACCTGGCTAAGAAAAAAACATTCAGCTCTGCCCAGGAGGTTGCTGAATTTCTGGCAGCATTGCATCCACAAACCCGGGGGCTGTTTAAAGAAGTCAAGACATTTGTTGAACTTTGTTTGTGTCTCCCTGTGTCAGCTGCCTCGTCAGAAATATCATTTTTCACCCTACGGCGACTTAAACTTGCGAAGCACCATGAGCCAGAAGAGATTGACACGTCTAGCTATAATGCAATTGGATGTACCATCCCTCGTTAGGCATTTCATTAGCAACACACCGGAACGCAAGGCCACTTAGGTGCCAGACGTCCCGGTTTGAGACCAGACGTCCCGGTTTGTCCAAAATTGTCCCGGTTTCAATCTGGGTGTCCCGAGTTTAACATTCACTACCAAATTGTCCCGGTTTTCACCAATTAAAATAATGATACAATTGATACAATTGTTTTCAGCGCTTACATAGACGTTCTGTCCCACTGTCTCACTCATTACCCAACACAATCAAAAAACAAAAAAAATGATTGGTCTGTATGTGTGTCAATCAATCAATGTGTTGCAGTCAAGGCTGTTGATAGACTATGACGCGTGTGGCTCTCTGACAGAATCTTTACGCTCAGTATGTCTGTATGTCAGTACGCTAATAGTTAGCTGTCATGCCGAAGAGAAAGTCTGTCTTTTCTAAAGACCTCTAGAAGGCTTACTCTTTTCGTCTTGAAGTAGCTGGCAACGAAAATGCTGTTCTGCACACACTGCAAGAGTACAATTTTAGTCGCACATGGTGGAAATGCCGACATCCATCCATCCATCCATTTTCTTCCGCTTATCCGGGGTCGGGTCGCGGGGGCAGCAGCCTAAGCAGGGAAGATCAAATTAAGACGGCCAAACATAAGCGGTGGCAACAAGCAGGAAGCACTGTTGCGACCTACTTCAGCAGGGCAAACGCTGGTGACAGTGGTGGCAGTTCAGGAGGGGACCTTTGCCTTCCTCTGGTGAAACAACAAAAATGATGTTTTGGAGATTAAACCAAATTTTCGTTTGCTGAGACGTTGTCCATGGTGTTGAAAGGTGCAGTCACGAGGTGTGCTAAATGCTGAAATAATTGTCCCTCATCCTGATGAACGCCTATGGTGCATGCATAAGTGCATACATAGTCACTGTTGAAAAAACAAACCCTAAAACCACAGATTTTAGATGCAAGGTCATGTAGTGGGTTACATCTTAGTGCTTTGGATTGATCCTGGACCAAATCTCGACTCAAATGCACAACATTTTAAAAAACGTGTAATATAATAAGAAAATAATAAGCAAATATGGACTCAAATTGCCTGCTATTGCATTAATTACCTGTTACTGGCCGTTTTGGGTTACCAGGAGACCAGAAGGTGAGAAGGCATTCTTTAAAATGTTGCTAGTGGCCGAGGACTAGCGTAACTAAATGACACATCTTTTGGAAGGTTAAACTTAAGGTATCTCCTCTGTTTAGATACCTTTTGTTAAGTTAATGGCAGTCTTGAGAACATCTTTGAGAACATAGTTTGTATTGCTCAGGTACCAGGGCAGGAGAGAGACCAACATGGTGATCATCGACGTCAAGCTTCTGTCGGGCTACGGCCTCCAGCATATGGGCGTTATTCATCTGGTGGCCATCTTGTTTCTAAACGCTAGCTGGGTGGGTGGGGGGGGGGGGGGGGGACTGAATGTGGAATCTGCATTCAGTTCCCCCCCCACCCAGCTTGCATTTAGAACCAAGATGGCCGGCAAGTGAATGAGTCCCATTCAGCTGAAATTCATTGCCGATATGCCTTTCTAAATATGAAGACTGTTATATTTTCATAGCGATCTAGTTTTTTCCTGTTTGTGGTTAATAACCCCAGCGTGTGTTCTGTGTTGTGCTCCCCCAGCTGAAAAGCGATCCCACTGTGAAGCGCGTGGACTTGGAAGAGGGCTACATCAACATCTACCTAGACGGTGTACGTACCGGGGAGCCCCGTTCCCATGTGTCTTTGTGCGTCTTTAAAGAAACTCCCGGCAAGAGTGAAAGCTCACTGTTCTTTTTCTCTGCAGCTGAAAAAGAACATTTTGAGGAGCTACAGCCTGACGATTGAAGAAGAGGAGGCAGTCAGGAACCTGAAGCCAGCCGTGTTGAAGGTGTACGACTACTACCAGACAAGTATGCACGCACACGCACTGCTATTGGAGTGGTCTTTCATGATGACTCATGTAATGATTGGCCGCTTTAATAGTTATTTTATTATCATGTTTTTTGTCTCTTAGGTGATGAGGCCTTCACAGACTACACCTCCCCTTGCGCTGAGAGTAAGTACACCGCTGTGTTAAATCATGCCCAGTTGAAGTTGTAGAATCAAATGTTCTACAACGTTAACTACACATTTCAGCTTATTTTGTTATTTATGTACAGTATAGGTCTTATGTGCCTCTCAAAAGTGCATAAACTAAATACAAAAATGACTAATGATAACTTGAGAATTGTAAACAATAAACTTTCTTTAATGTTATAGGTGATAATTAGCCTAGAAATCTAGACGCCCCCTAGCGGCAGCAAATTTATTTGGCAGCCAGGTAGGTCTAGCACGGCTCCGTCGGCTTTTTGGTGCTGGAAACACAAAGTATGTCAGACCAATCACAGCGTGAGGGGCGGAGTCGAAAGCCGGGCTACCATGACGACAGAGTTGCGACGGTTCCGTGTTAGAGGCAAACAATGGCTGCTGCTGCTGGCGAACAGCTGTCTTTCGAGTCGGCTTTGGCCGCGACTCTTCAAGACTTGAAGTTAACATTTTCTTTGAGAAAAGAACAAAGAACGGCACTGAAGTCTTTCCTCGAAAAGAAAGATGTATTCGGAGTTTTGATTAATTACGTAGTCAGAGCCGTCGCTCTGACTACGTCACCTTCTTCGTTGCTCTGATTGGTTGTAGGCGCTATCCTATTGCGTGCAGAGGGAACTTGAAAGACAACCGTTTATCCCGCCCACACTGCCAATGGAGCTGCGCCAGACCTTACATCTTTCTGATGTGGGTGTGGCTTGCCAGGCTAGGTGATAATGTGAATGAGCTGTAAACTTGCGACGATTGGATCCACCAACAGAAAGCACATGAAACAAATAATGCTAGACTAATTGTTGTTTCATTGTGAAGGGGAAAGGGGAAATTGCCAAGATGATATGCGTTCAAGAAAACCAATGTTTATTCAATAACAATTGTTTTTTAATCGATTTGAGATAATCCATAGTATCCATTGGCGTGACAGTGATGCATGAAACATACAAGGTACCGTTAACACAATAATGGTCCAAGAGTCAACTGTGATTGAAGACAGAAAAAAACAAATTTTACAAAACAAAATAGGTAGAAGTTTGTCTACACAAGTGCTGGGTAATTCACTATGAATGAGTTCATGTAATGCGCCTTGTTTTCCTGTACATTTTTAATATATTTTTTTAATAATGGTAGATTAATACATCACTACCAAGTTCTAAATGACAAAGTACAAATATCTTTTTCCACTCATGTACAATACTGTTTGATTTGAATGAGTGTTTTCAATAGAAACGACTGTATGCCATCTATATACCACTACCAACTGATCATAGGACTTATCCAATTGCAGAGTCATTTGGTTTGCACATATGAGTAGGAACCTACCCGTTCCTATGGAAAGCCAAATGCAGGGTGGGGGGGAGTGGGGATCATTGTTTTTTTTCTTTTTTCCTTTTCCACATCATTGTCATCATAAATTAATCTACCTACCCAATATTGACATGAAACAGAGAGGTACAACCACATGCTTGACAATCACAGTAGTCTCCGTTACATGCCCCCCCAATCCAACCCAACAACACACATGCACACAACAGTGTCAAATATTAGCAAGATGTCGCATCAATAATGACAAGAGGCTACATCCTAGTCATTGACAAACCCTCTCCATTCATGCCTTGTTTGGTGCCTGTGTGTGTGTGCGGGGGGGTCACAGTGGCAATATGGTAGCATCCACACAGTGGATTGTGCTAGTATGGAGGGGGGGGGGTTTCATTTAACATTTAAAGATTTTTTTTTTTCCTTTTGAACCAGCATAATACAGATGGATACACATGGTTGTAGCCTTCCAGCGAGATTCAGCTACACTGACACACAAGGTAACGGTAATCACACTGAATCACTTAAGGCACAGCTTGGGGAATTGCATGAATACATGTCATCCATTATGTACGGTCCAGTCGGACAGTGCCATGTGTGAAATGTGGTCTCTCTGGCGCCCTCTGGTGGTGGGCAGCGGTTGACAGCTGCTTCGGAAAGTCCAGAGTTTGGGGTCAGGCTAGCACAGTACTTTCTTCTCACTGGATGTGTGTGGATTTTGTGTGCATGTGTTTGAATTTAACTGTAAGAACATGGGGATATGCGTTTTACTGTTAGCAACTTGACAGTAAAGTACAGACGGCAAGATCATTCCTGTTTCTACTTCTGCAGTTAGGCCTACCATTAAATTGACAGGTTATGGCAGGTTATATGAAATCCTGAGCACCAACAAGAAAAAAGGCCAAGTATTGTTGACAAATGGCAAATTATTTTGGTGTATCTGTATGGTCAGGGTTCTATGAAAGGCTCTTTGTGTAACACACAGACTCCTAATTTAAACAGGATTTACTCAAGTTAAACTTCTTTCCACATTGGAGCTACAGCCAAGATGGCTTCCAACAGGCAAGTTAAAGATTTGCATAATTTGCTGATAAATAATAATGGATTGTTCAGCTCACGTTCCTGGTAATGACATTTTATTAAAATCTTTTGAAAATAAGAATAATTACACCTTTTACTGAAATGTGGCTTAATGTCCGTCCCAACATATGGCCATGTCGTAACACCAAACACTCGCTTAACAGTATGTCATTTGGCAACTTTATCGATGGTGAATAAAAAAAGGAAAATAAAAAGCTATAATATAAAAAGGCTTTAAAACCTGTAACTACAACAAGATCTCCATTTGGCAATAAAAGGCTTTTGAGACTTGTATACATTTTGGTTTTGTGTGTGTGTGTGTGTGTGTGTGTATGTGTGTGTGTGTGTGTGTTATATTGGCTCCCTTTTTTAAATCCAAACAGAAACAAGTAGAAAATGTAATGAATTATCCAACACGTAATAAAATACATGTGAAAATGTATTTAGTGTAGAGGCCATAACTGTATAAAAACACGAGCAAAACCGACCTGTCAATCATAAGACACCCCCCACTGAACGCCTCTTTCTTGTAAGCCTTAACCATTTAATGAAACGAATGTAATTGAAAGTATCTCTTTAGCCACAAAGCTGAAGGTGGGGAAAAATGTATCGACTTATTTCTATATATAATAGTTGTCATGTGGAAACCCTTCAAGAGCAGCCTTTTAAATACAGCATCTGCGGCCATTAGAAGAAGACTTTTTCAGGTACCGTGTCGGCGTTAAAAACAAATGTCAGCCATGATTGCGGCTGCTTTCGGGTGCCGAGACAAGGGAGAGTGTGAGACACGGAAGTGGGTGAGGCTTGGGTGGGTGTGGAGCGAAGAGGAGGGGGGGGGGGGGTCCCTGCAGAAAACAGTCAGTCACCTTGTTTCCCCGGAGAGCCACGGCAGCACTTATGTATAGGTGTGAGTGTGTGCGCACCACACCCTCCATCAGTTCATAAACTGAGTGTAGCCCTCGGCCCCTGTGACGATGACGTCCATCCAGATGCGCATGGCCTCGGGCGAGGGGGCCACCATGTAGTAGAGCCGGTCGTGGGTCTTCACACAGAATGTCAAAGAGGGGTTGGGGCTCTGGAGACACACACACACACACACACACACACACACACACACACACACACACACACACACACACACACACACACACACACACACACACACACACACACACACACACACACACACACACACACACACACACACACACACTTAGAATAACTTTAATAATGATAAACACCAGCCTGAATTTTCTGTTAAAATCAAATGTTATCATTTTAACTTTTTGAACCCTTTTTATTGCATTTTGGTACAGGCAAGCAGTAAGAATTGTGACTTTTTAGTAGCCCTCTATTCTGGTCACTCCAGTCAAAATCTTAGTGTCCCATTTAAGAGCACAGAAGGGAAGGCAAACCCCTTTATTTGCTGTATTCTCTGCTCTGTGCTGGCGTAGTAGCCACAGATACAGCCACCCAAGCAGCATCAACTAGGTTCTGACGGAGCAACATGCCTCATGCTTCACTGAGAGTTGAGGAAGGAGGGACTTGGGATAACGCAGCAACTAGACTGAAACGAAGGCTGCAAATAGTAATAGTATAAATAATACACTCAATTGACCACTAAATATATACGTTTACTACTTGGTGTCAATTAAAAGCACTTCTCCGTCAGCCTGCTTGGCAAGTGACAAAAGATCATGTTTATAACGGGTCGTTGGCAAATTGGCAATTAACGATCATTCACTTGACTTTACTGCACATCAAAAATGGCGTAGTGCCAAACTAACACGTCACAAAAATGGCCTGAACATGTGCGTTGCTTAATATCAGACACAAAGCTATTTTAATAGCGAGAACACATGCTGTACAGGTCAGCATATGTGCTTAACTAAAGGATTATTTTTGTGTGATGCATAAAAAACTACCCAGCCCACAGTTTGTTTGGTGGGGTTTTCTTGTGAACTTGTGAACAACTGGGCGGATTAGGGAGCTCATCACTTCAAGCGGAACAAGCGATTGCGGCAGCAACACTCACAGGCACGTTATCACACATTTTAATGCGGGTTGGACTTGGGATTCTTGGCACCCGTATCCCAAGCATTCAAAATGGGCGTGGGGGGGAAAACACACACTAAACCATGCAAGGACCCATAGAAAACACACATGAAAACTATAATACAGACACACACAGTGGGTTAGCCCAGGCAGGGAATGCAGTACAGAAGATGCAATTCAAGAGGATATATTCGGAGGTGTGGAAAATAATTACAAACTAAGCAGGAATACATACACTCATCAAATTCAGGTTGAAAAATCTCTTCTGCCACCACAGCCAGCCAAAGCAAAGGAAGAAGTGCAAGGCAAAATTAAATTCTCAAAAAGGAAAGTCTATACAATGTCAACATGTTTGAAGCCAAAGTATGTGAAGTGAAGGGGGTAAAAAAAAAAGAATACTATGCACAAAAATACTATGCACAAAAATTGACAGCATACCTTTGTGGCACTTCGAAGGTGATCGTAGTAGACCTCTTCGATGGCCTGAAAGTAGATCACGCCCTTCAGCTTGGTCTCGTGTTTGTCTGCAGGACAAAAAATACAAAATAAAAAAGCACAGAATTTGGTCAGAGCAAAATAAAAACCTAACCAAAGCCTTTGAAACACTGCCACTGGTGGGTATTTCTCAAATGGTTTTCCTCTTCATCAGTGTGTTACAGAGGATGGAAGTTATGGGCCGCGGGTGATTCAGTCATTCAGTCATTACGAAGACAAAAAAAGTTGAAGGAAAAAGAAAATACAACGGATCATCCCCGATTTATTGTTTGTGATGATGGATGGAAATGTTTGTGATGATGGATGGAAAAAGACAACCGCAGCAATTTTCTTTTTCCTGTGTGCGTGCGCGAGTGTTTTTCTAAGCTAATAGCGTTCTCATTGTATTTCAGACTTGCCCGCATTCTTACACTTCCCGGGTACATCGTTGCGTTTTATTTCATCAGCCACTGCAGAACAGCAGTAGGGGGAGCTGGTTGGGGAACTCAAACCCTCTCTCACTCTCTCTCTTCCTTTAGGCGCAAAAACACTCGCATAAGCTGACTTAAGAGTAGTAGGTAGAGATGCGGCATAAGCATCATCATTTCGAGGAATAATAATTTGTGTACTTTTTTTTCTTCTCTCCAACTCATTATGTTCTAATGAACTGTTTAATCATTCAACCAGCTCTTCTTTAAGGAAGACGTGTCTCAATAGTACTTAGTACTTAGTAGTTCTCTCATTTGGTGGGGGAGTGGCGGCACCACTTGGCGTTCATCACCTCTCCCGTGCACTTCCATCTTTGTTTCAAGGTCAACAGAAGTAGTAGAGAGGTGGGACTCGCATCTTAATCGCCCCCACCCCCCTTATCAGAGAGCCGGCGGTGCTAGCGCGCGTATGCTAACGACCTATGCGGTATGCTCCACGCGCCTTTCGCTTGAAAGCGCTGCACGAGAAGAACATACTTCAAGCAGAGCCTTTTGAAGCCATGAAAAAAAAAAGAAAAAAAGAAAAGCCTTACAGGGCTAACGAGTCCCAGCGCTCGCGGCGGATGACTACATTAGAGGCTGTGCTAATGCTATATTCTACCAGGACATCGTTCAAAAACACCTTCCTCATCAATCCACAGGAGAAGTTTAAGTCCACCACTGTTTGGTGAGATTCTCAGATGTCACTGTACACACACACACACAACACCCACAAAGTGCTGTTCTGTTCCTCTGTGCAGCTAACAGTTATTAGGTCGTAATCTCTTCCTTACCATGACCTCAACCAACACACAACCAACACAAACGCATGACTAAATGTAGCCATCACGACCCTACCACCTCCATAACTTTCTACTCTCTGCTCCTCAATCACCTGCTGACCTGCAGGAGGAGCACTGGCTGTTAAGAGGCTCTTGGTTAGTGTGAATGGATGGAGACAAGAGAAGATCCAGCTATGGAGGGAAGAGGATGAAGGGATGCACCAAGACCACTTTTACTTGTTCACTGCTTTCTACATTTTACCTTCGCTAACCTAATATTTGGCTCTTGGTCGTCTCCATCATAATGCAGAAGACTCCTACTACTACTAATAATGATATGACTGCATGTCAGCACCATGACTACCTCTGCAGTGAACTGCTGGCTTCTGTGGAAGTTAAGTAGGGCTGGGCTGGTCCATCCTTGAATGGGAGACAAGATGGTGCTGGTAGGGTAGAGCACTCCCTCTGGTCCCTAAAGATCCCATGGGACTCATCGCAAGAGTAGAGGTGCTAACCCTTGTGTCCTGGCCAAATACCCACCCTGGCTCTTGTACTAACATGGCCACATAATCATTTCCCAGTGGGTAGTTTAATTCCTGATAGATAAGATAAACCTTTATTAATCCCCAGAGGAAAATTCATAGCCAGTGTGTGGTGAGCTTTATGGCACAAACTGGCTGCCGTGCATCACCCAGGTGGGTGCTAAACACTGTAGTGGATGAGGTGTCATATCCCCCCCACACACACACACTATGCAAGTGTCTTGAAAAGCGCTTATTAATAATTTTTAAATTATTACTCCTACTCACCGACATAGTAGGAGAAGGTTCTCTTGAGGCGGTCGAAGACGAACCAGCGCTTCTTCCACGACTTGATCTTGCCGCCCATCTTCACCAGGTAGCCCTTGCACATCTTCTCAGTGAGGATGACATGGTAGCAGGTGTCCACGCTGTGGCCCGACGACTCCACATGCGTGCGCAGGTCAAACTCCTCCTTGCGGATGGGGAGGTAGCGTGTCATGGGGCGGGCCTGTAGGGGGTTCATAAAAATGAAGGACAATTGATTATTGAATGTGGTTTAACAAGGGGAACGTATGGCAGCTAACACTCTGATGTGAGTTACTGGATGTTTTCCACATGCATGACAAGTTATAGTTAGTTGCAGCCCGTGTGCGTGTGTGTGTTGTTCCCCACCTGGGAGAAGTTCTTGGCCCTCATCTTCACCTCCTTCTCCACCAGAAGCTGTCGGTGGCACGTCTCGTCCTGCAACCTCCTTTCTGCCTCTTCTCTCCTCCTCCTCTCCTCCTCCAGGAGCCGGCCGCGCACCATGCTCTCTCGCTCCTGCAGGACAGACCATGGAGACTCCATTCAGTTCCACACTAAGATACACACCAATCTCTCCGTCCTCTTCATTCCACGGACCCCTTTGCTCTGACAAATTGCTGAAAATTGCTTTTGGGGCATTTTGACACCAGACTGCATTTTTAGGTTCTTGTTTTTTTTATGACCTGCCTGGACACTCTGTGGCTCTCTTCTCAAAGAGGACCACGGTGAAATGAATCCCAGTCCAACAGTCCAACATAAACCACATTAAACATGTATGTCTCTCTGCAGTCGGACAAGGTTGGGTGGGGGCGGTGGGTTCATTAAACTTGCATGCCGCATCCCCTCAAGCAATGCCCAGCATTTTAAAATTCATAAGTCTGCAAAGCATACATTTTGCTCCCGAGAACAGTTTTGCTACAGCAACTATAGGACCAATAGGTTTTCACACACACACACACACACACGGGCAGGCGAGGACTTTTACTTTTACTTTGTGGTTATTTGTGGAGCCTTTTTAATGACCCCCCCCCACATCCCCATGGTAGAGCAAGGTTGTGCTGCTTTACCCATGTTTACATTCATTTTTTTGCATTTACATTAACATTGCTACGACTCATATTGTGTACATGTATAGTTTCTGTATTTCTTTTATGTAGTCTACTCTTATGTAATGTATTTTTTAGTGGTGGGCCGTTATCGGCGTTAACGTGCTGCGATAACGCGAGACTTATCGGGCGATACAAAACGCGTCTTGTATTGCGTCTATGTATTTTGTGTTGTTTATTGTTATGTCCTAATGTGTTGTGCTGTAGCCTATAGACAAAGTCAGTTATAAACGACAAAGATTTGTGGCCGTGTTCGATCGGGAGGGTGTTTTTATTTTGAAAATTGACCGGATGCTCTATGGCTTTTACTATTTCACTTCCTGCCCGGTCGATCTGCTCTGTTTAAATTGACGCGGTTCAGCAACGGCTCGCGTCACAAAATGATAGCGCTGCAGCGCGCCGCTCCTGGGACGCTGCTGAGACGTTCCGCGGTGCGCCCGGTGGAAATGCTTTCATTGATTCGAGTGGCAGCGATCAGCAGCGGTGACCGCGGCGCAGCCGTTCCGCGGCGCTTATGGTCGGAGCACACTGCTGTCAATGGAAAGATGGCCCACATTGCCCGTAAATACTTGGGGACTCCTGCCACAACTGTCCCATGCGAGAGACTTTTTTCTTTAGCAGGCCATATTGTACAGAAGAGAGTTTGTCACCAGCAAATGTGAACAAGCTGGTCTGCCTGAGTGACTGGTGGAAGAAGGAGAAATAGAGCTTGGACTGATTGACACAAAGCTACTGACTGTAAACAGTTCATCATGACCTCTTATGTAGGCCTACAGTTCAAAATTCATGTTTCACTGAATAAACAGTTAGTAAACACAAGTACAACTTATTGAACATTATTTATTTTCATCACCAATTATCATAGTAGAACAGCTTTCTCAAGCAGTTTGTGATGCATTTTGGAAACAGGAGATGAGCCCCTGGTCTAATGCGCCACCTGGCTTGAGAAACCCGTCTCAAAGACTTACTTTTAGTCATTATTTAGGTAGCACACACATATTATGAATGCCTTCGGCAGAATTCAAATGAGCCGTTTTAATCTAGATTAATCTAGATTAATTCCAATATTACATTGAGATTAATCTAGATTAAACAAATTAATCTATGCCCACCACTAGTATTTTTATATTTACAACTTTCCACTGTGGCATCCACATTTCCCATCTGGAGAATGATAAAATGCCATCTTATCCCATCTCTTATCTTACCCGCGACTCGATCAACCTGGCCTTCTCTAGCTGGGCTTCCCTCAACATCTTCTCCATCTCCTCGATCTTCAGGGCATCCATTCCACTGGTGCTGGACATGGAGACAAGACAACCAATCCAAAACCAGAATAAATAAATCAATGAACCACCCAGAGTGGAGCAAGAGTGCAACACAAGGTCTCATGTTCAGGTATCTGGTTAAAGGGACCTGTCACACTCTGCTACTCTGATACAAGAGAGTACCGCTTCATATGCATGTTGTGAAAAAAATCACAGTCTGCAACATCAGCTCAGTTTCTGTGAAAAAACTATTTTCATGGAAACGGACTTAAATATTTTAAGCTTCTATTTCCTGTCTCCCGAATGTCTCTGCATCCTGCCCATATTACAAACAAAACAAAACCAGCATGAAATCTATGGGTGAAATTACATATAATCAATAAAGCAACTCCTAAATCTAGTTGTTAACTAAGAACCTGAGACATTTTAAATGGTTTTAAGGCATTTGGTCAGTTAAATGTAAATCCAATAACTACAGTGTAAACCACGTAAACCACAAAAAGGTTTAGACCAAAGTATACAATTTGTATTGGAAATGTGAGTAGCCCGTCATCAATCTTTTTTTCCTAGTACAGGGTTAGGGTTTTCAAATAATTTAGGAAAGCTAGATGTGTATGTGTAATGTGTTTTTTTGTATATTTTATTGTTGTATGCCATAATTGTCAGCAACTAAAAATAGACTTCTACACATTTTGTTAATGCCTCTGAAGAAACAATATAATTAGTGAGAGACTGAGGATAGCACCGTGGCAGATGGTCCCTAAACTAGCCCATTCCAGATCTGTGGTGAGGGAATGAAACCCACAGGGGCCGTCTTACAAGCTCTTGACAAAAGCTGTGTGGGCATATGTCAAGCTGCCTGGCTGGCTGTCTTGTCTGTGTGATTATGTACGCATATGAGTGTGTGCGTCTGTGTCTGCAAATGTCTGCATGCATGCCTTTTCTTGTCCACATATCTGCATATTGTTTGTGTGTGTGTTCGCATGTGTACATGCGCATATTAATGTGTGCTTGTGTGTGTGCGAGTGAGTGTATGCGCATCCACACCTGGACATGTTATCTGGCGAGCAGGCAGAGTTGTTGCCGGTGGAGATGCTGGTGTCCATGCTGTCCGAGCTCTCCAGGCTCAGTGTGTCGTAGGGCCGCTCCCCCCCCACACCCGGCTCCCCCCTCTGGGGCTGGTGGTGGTGGAGGATGGAGTGGTGCACCAGAGGGGGCAAGCCTCCCCCACCACCACCAGAGGTGTAGGGGGAGGACGAGGCGGTGGCCAGGTGCAGCGCCTCCCACTGGCACTGGGCTTCCAGTGCAGCCCGCTGCTTCAGCTCCAGGAGACGCCTCCTCTGCTCCTCAATCACCTGCTGACCTGCAGGAGGAGCACTGGCTGTTAAGAGGCTCTTGGTTAGTGTGAATGGATGGAGACAAGAGAAGATCCAGCTATGGAGGGAAGAGGATGAAGGGATGCACCAAGACCACTTTTACTTGTTCACTGCTGCCAGAGTAGCAATCCCTTTATTACTACATTATTACTGAACAGTGTAAACACAGCCCATTATGCAAATTATTATTATTATTATTATTATTATTATTGACCAGTAAAAATATATGCATCTCCCTGACAGACTTTCTTATAATCTTCTATGTGATCCGTAGATCATAGAGCGTGGGATCGTTCTCAGATAGAAGTTTGGGTACATCCCCTAGGAGGCCTGCACCCTGCACCAAGCACCCGCTCCTCTTCCACATAGCAACACCGTCCACAAGAGTTCTTCTGCTATGGGCGGCACCACCCACAACTTCCACACCAAAGAAACACACAAGAAGCCTTAGCAGCAGCCGGACCATATCAACCAAGCACCACACGTCGCTACGCTAGGTGTTAGGCTCAAGGGCCACAAGCCACAGCATAATCACATTTGATAAACACTGATGCCCGTGAAGAGGTCCCTGTATCACACACGCATCATCATCATCAATCCCTTGCGATGCTGCAACCAAAATATTTGTACATACTAAAAAACTTTGCACTGTTGTGCGCTGAACATGCAATATTGATTCCCCCCCAAAAAACAGAATACTTGAGGAGCGTGATTTTATTTGAAGGCCGAGGCAGAGATAAAGGGAGCGCACGACACATCAGAGACAAGACGGATGGGAGCAAAAGACGGAGAGGGCGAGATGGAGAGGGGAGAGAGACAAAGAGTAGAGATGGCAAAGGGAATGAAAGAGATGCTGAATAAAAGAGAATAACAATGTCAATGTAAAAAACTAAATAAACAAGCGTCCCAGACACGGCCGTCTGCTCTACCTGCTGGGACTTCCGCTACGGAGTAGAAACCCGGCATCTGGGACTCTGAGGATGCAGAGACGTGTCAGATAGGAGGGACACACACACACAGAGGTAGGGGTGGGTGAGGGGAGAAAGAAGTAGGTGACAGACAGCTTCAGAAATTGATGACCAACATGCCAATGTGAAACCATAATGGGTCTGTGAAGTCTCTCTCTTCCAATCTCAAAAAAACAAACAAACATGAACAGCTCTTTGGGAGAGGGGGGGTGTGTGTGAAGTGTGGTATGGGAAGAGGAGGAGGTTGCGTGATGTGGGGTATAGGGGGAAGGAGGAGGAGATGGTTGCGTGACGTGGTATGGGAGGAGGAGGAGAGGAGGTTGTGATGTGTGGTATGGGAGAAGGAGGAGGTGGTTGTGTGATGTGTGGTATAGGAGGAGGAGGAGCTGGTTCTGTGATGTGTGGTACGGAAGGAGGAGAAGGACCTGGTGGTTGTGTGATGTGTGGCATGGGAGGAGGAGGAGGTTTTGTGATGTGTGATAGAGGGCTGCATTGGGATTGGGTCCCGCGGGACCCAACTCAAATCTCGCGGGAGCGGGCGGTGTGAACTTTGTTGCAGGCGGGAGCGGGTGGCGAAAAAAAACACTGCGGGATCGGGACCTAGCATAGCGACACGATGTCGATAAATGATGTGGAAAAAAAGCTCAAGCCCAGTGCGTCAAAAGACATGTCTTTTGACACACTGGTCAGGCCTATTAATAGCCTATAAAATGACGTGTTTTCTCCTGCGGGACGGGAGAAGACACAAAATCAATGCATTTCTATTACTGTGCGGGCATAAATTCTCAAAGTTTTGCGGGTGCGGGCGGGAGTGGACATACACATTGCGGGAGCGGGCGGGAGTGGACATACACATTGTGGGAGCGGGCGGGAGTGGACATTGTGGGAGCGGGCGGGAGTGGTCAGAAATTCAGCGGGAGCGGGGGCGGAGAGCGGGATGAAGAAAACAGTCCTGCGCAAGGCTCTAATGTGTGGTATGGGAGGAGGAGGAGGTGGTGGTTTTGGGATGTGAAGTACGAGAGGAGGTGGTGGTTGTATGATGTGTGGTATGGGAGGAGAAGGAGGAGGAGCTAGTGGGAGATGTTACCTTTCTGTTGCAAGGCCAACTGCCGCTTGTTCTCTATGTCCTGCAGAGTGGCCGCCAGGTTCCTGGGCAGACTGCCTGTGCTGTTAGCAACCAGTAGGGGGCTCTTTTGGGAAAGAGTGTATCACAAGTTAAACTACTAAAAAACTAAACATTTAAGATCCAAACGAGTTACTCCTCCAGATAAACAAACCACATGTGTAACCCCAAACAAGTAAGCATTGAGTCATTTAGCAAACACTTTTATCACAAGCCACTTCCATACAATCAATTTTGGAGTAGCTACTAAACAGTTGCAGCACCACACCTGGAGAGAGTGCAGAAGTGTAGCATATATAACCATCAGAAATACAAGGTTATTTATTTTGTATTATTGGTAGCGCCGGCAATTATAGCCCATAACACATTATCAAAGTGCTTTCTAAATTCCATGCCTACAAGATGTTGAAATTAAAGTAGTAAAAAAACTAGCAAAGGCAACCAGGGGTGCAAACTGGTGAGGACCCAAAAAGTCCTCACTTTTTTGCCTGAAAACTAAGATCAGTGTGCACCACTCAAATCAATCAGGTTATATTTTGTTATAGATGCTCTACCCAAGTGGCACACAAAAAGCCTGTCAGTGATATTCAGACCCATTTATATAAATTAGTTATTTTAAAGATCTCAAAAATATGTTTTTTGTTAGCAATGTTTTTTTTTCATATTTGCTTCACTGTCTCCCGTCTCTAATTTAAGCAGCATTGAGCCTCCTCCTCAAAACCCCTAATTTTGAAAAAAACTAAAACAAACTAACTTAATCGTCTGTCAAGTCAAAGGTTACATTTATTTAAAGGTCCATATATAAATATGATATCCACTGTTATTTCTGAAGGAGTCATTTACAGTCTTGAACAGGCTATTTCAATCATGGCAATGTAGTAGGCCTACTGTAGTGCATGATGGTGCCAGTACACTGATATACCATAACATTGGGAGTGGGATCCTCCATTCTTACTAAATGTAGTATCATTCATTTTATTATTTATTTGTATTTTGGCCTAATATTTAATCCTCCCCTCTCTGGCCCACATTAGCCATCTCTCATTTAAAATGAATGTGAGTATTTAAAAACCAATTGACTAGCTCTAATCATATTGGGAGGAATATTGGCATCCAATCCAAAGCTATATGAGGTTACATAACTTGCCTGTTAATGTAGGAACAACCTGTTATTCGCAGGCCCTTTGTTCTTGCTCGGCTTGAGGTACAAGGTTAACTAGTAGCCTAAACCCAATAAAATAAAATAAAAAATCTCTTCTTAAACCAGGAAACTCAAAACCTTCATATTCTTTTTGTTTTTGGAAAACTCTTTGTAAACTCTCCATTGTTGTGAGAGAACCAATGGAGGTGGAAAACACGGAGCAGATTTCCAGACATTACATTTAGTTTAGTCAGAAAACGAGTGGAAAAGGATTCTAAAATACGACGTGGAACGAGATCAAGTTAGCGAGCAAATTATCAAGCTGACGTTTCAAGAAAGTAACCATGTATATGTAATGCCCGCCTAACACGGCGCACACATTATCATTACAGCATTAGAAATGAATCAAATACGTTCCATAAGTTATTGACTTGAGTCCACACATCGTAACAAACAACGGTATCGGCAACACTCAATAATAATAATAACTAAATATGATCACTCTGTAGGCAAGTTGAGAATCTCTGCCTGGCAACTCAAACCTTTGTTTTAATTGGATCGGGATTCAGGAAGTGAATAGTTTGCGAATCAAACTGCCCAAGCAGAGTAACAGAGTAACACTACGGTAAACACGCCATACCCACAGATGACTTTACCGACAGACTTTAAGAGAAAAAATTTATTGCAGATCTACACGATCCACGTGAATTACCTATTTTTAAAATAAAAATGGTGAATTTCGCCGAAAGGTGACAAGTTTGCCACCCTGGGCAACCACGCTACTGTTTAGTTTTCATCAAACTAACCTTGGAGGATTTGTTTGGTCTTCATCAAACTAACCTTGGAGGATGTGTTTCGTCCCAGCGTTGTAGTGCTGTGGTGGAGGGGTAACGGTGAGCCAGCTTTAGTCTGGTGGACAGACACCCCCACGTCAGTGTCCAGCTTGGAGCGAAACACCTGCACAAAGGAAACAAAAAGAAAGAGAAAGTCAGCTAAAACCATGCTGCTTGAAGCAAAGTCATAAACCTTTTACAAGTCTGACCAACTGTCAGATTGTCATAGATCAAGAGAAACCAAGATAGGTGTTTACTGTCAGGTGTGGTTAGTTGGGTTAGTTTGGGTTAATTTTGATTCAGCAATGAGTGGGAAGCAATCATGTTACGAGCTACGGTGAGAAAGATGTCATAAATGATAACGTCTGCCAAATATGTCACAGAAGGTTTGGTTGTGTGGGTGGTTAGCTGCCATGCTATGGCTTGAATAGGCGAAAAAAACATGACCAATGTTTAAACATACAGTAGAGCAGGGAAGGTCTATATTGCTTATGGGGTTGAATTCATGCACTGGACTGGTCTGAATGATAAAACCAAGCGTGCCTCAATACACTTTATACACTCATTGTATTAGACGTTTTAGAATTTTTCAGTTGCTTTCTTTTTCAGTTTATATGTGCCCTCATAATTACCTAACTAACCACTGTGAACAGGATTGACAGTGACTTAAAGAGGAAGTATCAAATCAATATTCTATTTATTTACAGATAAAAAGCATAATTAAATATTCATTAATAACTAATTTAAAAAATCTCATTAGCAGCAAAACAAGGCAATATTTGTTCTTAAAACAAAGCAATGCATCACAACTGTGCGCTCCCAGGTTAAGATGGACATTATTTGTGAGTTAAATTACAACGTACTAATGATTGTTTAAGGTGTATATCCACAAGATGCAACTTAAACTCATTAAAGTTGGTTTAAGCTATGCTTAACACACACACACACACACACACACACACCTGGGACAGTGTGCTTTAATTTGTGGCTCCTTTCATCACCTCCAAGTTAATTACAGAACACAAGTACACCCTTTTTTTCTCCAAAAAGCACACACGCAGACTGACAATGTGCTGTAAGCAGTGTTTTGGCAGAGAGAGAGAGAGAGAGAGAGAGAGAGAGAGAGAGAGAGAGAGAGAGAGAGAGAGAGAGAGAGAGAGAGAGAGAGAGAGAGAGAGAGAGAGAGAGAGAGAGAGAGAGAGAGAGGCAGTAGGAGGAAGAAACAGGAGGACGAATCTGTCCCTGTACCTGTAGCCTGCAGCCTGAGAGTGACTTAGCAGGGAGAGGAGGAGCAGAACAGAGCTGATTGGCCTGCCCACCCGCCATCACCTCCCGGTACCACTGCTCTAAATCTAGCCTGGGGATGTGGGGCCTACTGGCCTCTGACTGACAATGGAAGAGGAGGTGGACAGGATGTAGCAGACAGGAAAACAGTGACAGGGCGGAAAGAAGAAGAAGAGAAGAGAATAGAACAAGTTAGCAAAGCTTTGAAAACAGACAAGAACTAGATTGTGGCCCAGAGTCAAATGTAGTTTCTATAGCTGTACTAAAACACCCTCCTCTGTCCCATTTGCAGGAGGACAATTCCTGATCAATTAA
The DNA here is from genome assembly GCA_030340625.1 of Merluccius polli. Lineage (NCBI taxonomy): Eukaryota > Metazoa > Chordata > Actinopteri > Gadiformes > Merlucciidae > Merluccius > Merluccius polli. The sequence goes on from JAOPHQ010006561.1 coordinate 65,698, forward strand.
TGAAATAAAACATTTGTATCAACAAACAATGTTGAGGTTTCACCACCAGTCAACATGATGACAGCAAAGGGTGGCCATTCTACTGAATCCCTAACCCCCTTCGGGCCCCTTCACACAAATTTCCCTGTACAACTCCACCCACCATAGATCACTATTTCTTATACCTAAGGAAGGGTGGAGGAGGGGGGATTTAAAAGGGGCGATCAGAGACCCACCACATACACACACACCCACACACACCTCCATGGAGAGACAGGGGGAGGAGCTGTGCAAAGAGGATAGGCGGGGGTTGACGCGGTCCCCAGCGTAGGCCTGCAGGGGGTGATGGAGAGGAGAGGTGGGGGACGACTCCACCTTGGGCATCCCGTACATCTGGCTGAGCTGACCCACCGTCACGTACTCCTTTTAATACCCCCGGGTGGAGGGAGGGGTGGGGGCGTAAGCAAGGAGGAGGAGGAGGAGGAGGAGGAGGAGGAGGAGGAGGAGGAGGAGGAGGAGGAGGAGGGAAACAAGACAAGACAGAAAGGGAGAAAGAACGGGAAAGAGAGGATTTAAGACACATTCAAAGTCAGAGATACAGCAGCACTCTCCATTTTTCCCCCCGTAAAAAAGGTGACAGGAAAGGAAAGGTGGGGGGTTAGACAAAGCAGCAAAACAGAGGAAAGGACAACAGAGTCTACACAGCAACAAAGAGACAACCCAGGATCCACATCTGCTGGTACGTTAACACTGTGGTCCGCCAGGGTACTGAAGGTGGTCCGTGGGAAATGTTTTAAAAATATAGAATAAACACATTGACAATAAGAGAAAAAAGAATGGCTTCTTATAGATTCAAATGATACAGATGAATTCCTGTAAATAGTGGTGCTTTGTGCATGATGTCAGTTGTAACCGCCATTCCAACGCACACTGCACACATTTAACCATTATTTACCCTTTGCATATGAGGTGGTCAGCGAAAGGTCTTGATAATGATCTAGTGGTCCTCCTTAAGGTCAAAGGTTGGGAACCACTGTGTTAACACACATTGCCGATAGCCTAGCATGCTGCGGTTAGCGGTTAGCTAAACACGGCAAACATCTGTTGGCAACTCAACAAGCAAAACAACTAACAGCACAGAGAGATCGCCTGGAAAGCACCAACACACAAGCAGTGCGCTAAGATAATTTTTTTATCGCGCGATATGAGTCTTGCGTTAACACAGCGCGTTAACGCCAATAACGGCCCATCACTAATATATATATATACACACACACACACACTCCAATCCAAGCCCACACTTTACACTTGTCTTAATGTATTATGTGTTGGAGGAAGAAGGAGGGAAGGAATGTGTATTTCCAAGTGGAAAAAATAAACAGTGTTTGTACAAGCTGTAAAAATGCCGATCATAGAAACACATGTGGCTAGCAGCAAGCAGCGCTTCCAAATGTAGACAATTGTAAAAGGTTCACACACTTCATGGGCCAAACTAAAATAACAAAAATCAACTTGGCCGTTCCCATGCAGGGAACCTTCCAATAACAACAACAACAACAACAAGCTGAAAAAGGAGTTCCACTTGTTTTCCATGATACATCCTAACATGCCTCCAAGACTGACTGTTTACAAATTCAATGACCATTTAGCCATTTTTGTCAACCAAGAAAGAGCTCAACCATAAACATCTACCATGCCATGTGGCAATGTAACTTTAAAAACAATCCTACTAAGTATCATCAGAGACAAAGCAAGGAACCTCTTACGTTTCCAAAACTCTTGAAAACTTTATATCCATAAAATTTCCAGGCCTGGCATTACATTTTTTGAGTGTGTGACTAGCCTCTGCATGGTTACCTCTGTTTGGCAGCTGGGGTGAGGCTGACGGGGAGGGTAGGGATGTAAATTGGAGGAAGCCTGACAGAGCGAATTCTGGGAAAGACGGACATCCTCCAAGTGGTTATTGACAGAGAGCACACAGAGTGCTTCCTCGTCCAGTCGAGTGTTCACTATATAGGTGTGAAGGCGGATGGCAGTCCAGAGGTATTTTACCCAGAGAGACTCAATCTACCAGCTGCTGGAGATGGTCCCGCAACATTAAAACCATACTTGTTTTTTCACCCTTAAAGTGGACAACAGAAATCACTAATTTATTTCTAATTATGTTATTAAGGGTTATCAAGGTGTACATTAAGCATGAGAAAATGATGTTCCCTCAAATCCATTGCAATCTCAAGTATATTGATTTAATGGGTAGTCTATTTACCCGCCTGGAGCGGGTGACTACCCTACACTCACATTACGACGGTGCAGCTGAATGAAGCTACGGTGTTTCGGACATTGAGGAAGTCCAACTACAGACCCTATTTAAACCACCCCCCTCCCGCATTCCATCTCTCAACCACACCTGTATAAAGACCACCCTCTAAGGCCGCCATCTCAACAAAGTTAATGGAAAAGATTAGTATGGGATCAGAGTGGGAGCACAGATTGCAGTTAAACAGTTAGGATCACACAGCGTACGCTCACAACCACAATTCAAAAGAATGAGGTCATCGGCATATAGTTTGTGTGTCTCGTGTGTTTTTGGGTGTGTTTGGTCTACAAAAAGACAAGCCATCGTTCTCTCACTTCTTTCATAGTACTGGAGGATTTGGGAAAGTTCCTTCCTCCCGTCAGACTGTGGTATCTCTTCTCCAGAACCGAAAGTCGCTCCTTCTCCTTAAAAAAAATTTAAAAATGCAGACAGTTAGTTAGAAAAGCCACCCAGCTACTCAACTGGTATGTAAATACAAACTTACTGCTGAGCAAACTAGGTCATAATGGTGCTTTTTCTAAAGTTGACTTGCATACATATTAAGGTACTCCAAAACTTTGAGCTGGGAAACATTCAGATAAAGGATGGGCATTTCAAGCATAAATACTATTTGATATTCACTGGAACTATTCGACCATTATTCAAAGATCACCACCCTTTTAGTCTGTAGTAGTTTCCACCAATGTACATATATGGAAAGTCGGTTTAACCTGTATTTTCACGCAGTTTTTTTACCTGCTTTTTAATGTTGTAGACCGGATACACTTCTAAACAGTTATTTTAATGTTATATCCATTGGGAACATTTTGAAACATGAGACGTATCCGGGTAAATTTGTGCTTTAGTTAGGCTATTGTTTAGTGCAGGGTACTTTGTAATTCGCCTATTGTCTAGAAATATTGACCAAAGAATGGCTGGAGTACTGCTGCCCAACGGCTTCGCTTGGAAGCCCGTCTCTTGGGCAGGTAGTCCCGCTAGACACATATCGGTGATCACATCTTTAGCTGTCAGATGTTAGATCACCATGTCAGATCGCTGTAATTCGGAGTGTGAATATCTGTTGATCCAAAATCTTTCTTACTTTTAAAAAACAAACTTTTGACAAGACGATAGTCGCATAAACTATTCAATTTTTTATTTAAAAAAATGTTACATTTTATAATTTAATGATCATCACCATCCCTAATTCAGATATTACAGTATTTTTTTATTTCCAGATAGCCAAATCGACAACATGTCAACAAAATGTTTTGATGACTTTTAGCATAGGCTATCGAATCACAATAACCGCCTAACAAGATCTGAGTCAGAATCTGACCCACTTCACAACATGTTGTAACACCCAATACTACCATCATTATAAATAATGCATGACACTCATACCATTAGCAGGACGCTAATACGCGCTAGTCATACATGCTCGGCTCAGCTCTAACCCCCTAAGTCGATACAGCAACTCACCTTTTGCAGCATCTGCAGGGTGAGGGTCCGGTCCTTGGCCATCCGCTCACACTCCTGAGTGGCCTGCAGACCCAGCTGGTGGGCCTGGCTCTCCAGGGCACACACCTTCTCCTGGGGGGGGGGGGGGGGGGGGGGGTAGAAGCACATGGTCACATGTTGTCCAGTGATCCTAACCCTATCTATGTTGTTATCTATCTATCCTAACCCTATCAATGTTATCCATCTACCCTAACCCTATCTATGTTACCTATCTACCCTAACCCTATCTATGTTATCTATCTACCCTAACCCTATCTATGTTGTTATATATCTATCCTAACCCTATCTATGTTGTCATCTATCTACCTTAACCCTATCTATGTTGTTATCTATCTATCCTAACCCTATCTATGTTATCTGTCTACCCTTACCAAATCTATGTTGTTATCCATCTATCCTAACCCTATCTATGTTATCTATCTACCCTAACCCTATCTATGTTACGTATCTACCCTAACCCTATCTATGTTATCCATCTATCCTAACCCTATCTATGTTATCCATCTACCCTAACCCTATCTATGTTACGTATCCACCCTAACCCTATCTATGTTATCTATCTACCCTTACCCTATCTATGTTGTTATCCATCTATCCTAACCCTATCTATGTTATCTATCTACCCTAACCATATCTATGTTGTTGTATATCTATCCCAACACTATCTATATTGTCATCTATCTATCCTAACCCCATCTATGTTATCTATCTACCTTAACCCTATATATGTTGTTGCCACTAATCCCAACAGAAGTAAAAGGCACAAATAGTACATTGGAGCTTGATTGTGTATTTTTGTGCATTAAACTTTGATTTTGTTTTTCGGATACTGGGATTTTCTAAATGGCTTTATTTTTCCAATTCCAATATTGGTATCAGGTTGGACTTGGACCTAGTCGATGGTACTGTACCATCGCATTAAACTACTGCATGAACAGAAATTCATTCACATTTGTATTTAAGTAATTTAATAGAGTTCCATAGAGTTCTTCGTTTTTGTTGAACCTTTATTCAACAAGGTTAGTCTCGCTGAGATGAAACATCTCTTTAACAAGCTAGACCTGGCCAAGCAACATACATCAACCAAAGAAGAAAACATTTTACACATTGAATCTGGGAAAAGTCTGAGGAATTTACATTGTCCTGCATCGGTTTCAATGTTTTCTAATCAGTAATGTTTGTGTTCAGCCATCAGGTTGTAAACATCACCATAACACAGGTCTCTCCTACCTTCCTGCGGGCCACGCTACGGTGGTACTCGGCCCTCTCCTGCAGGAGCTGCTGGCCCGCCGTCTCCCTCTCTTCCTCCAGGCTGCTCTCCTTCTCCAGCTGCTGGAACTCCAGGTCCTCAAACTGCTTGGTGCCCGCCTCCAGCGCCTCCCCTTGCTGACCACCCACACAAACAAACCAAACACAAACAATTGCAAACCATCAGTATCAGTATAGCTGACAACTTCATTCACGTTTAAGAATGAAAATGCATACAAAATATACATATATAATATAAATAATATAAAAAAGGAATCAGTGCATGATACACCATTAAGTGAATACACCAACTGATGTGTGTCACAAGTCACAACATCCCACACATGTATACAAAAGCATCATCTATGCATGACATGACTGTGGAAGTGGACAATTGGATATTAAAACAATATGTCTTAATACCGAGAGGAAAAAGCATCACTGTATGGACTTGACACTTGACTGGATTGATCTGATTTGGTCCAGGCTGTGCAGTAAAGAAACACAAGGATCTAAGACAGGTAGGCACCCTTCCCTGGACCTCAACTACTGGTCGCATTAATCCTCTTCGCATGCATTCCACCAATACCACGAGTACTCTCAGACAGGCATGCATTAAAGCACCCAATCTCTTCTGAAAAGGGAGCTTTGTGTAAATCGATATCAAGTTTGTTTCTTTCATATCTATGATGAAATATTTTTCTAACTTCACTGTGTGCCTTTTCAAGGCATGATTTAAACTGGGGTCATCTGTGACTAAAACACCCACAGTAGGCTGCATAGGAATTGAAAATGTTGCATAGAAATGCTCAAGAATTAACAGATTGAGAAGTCTGGATGAATTTCACATTTAGTGGAAAAGCCAAGGGCATATACCCGTTCTACACCCAACAGATACATTCCCTCACATCGGGGAACGCTCAGAATGGAAGGCAGAAGAGAGAAAAAAAGGAGAGAAAATGATGTAGCTAATCTATGTTAATTGATTAGTGAGCAGTTGTGTTTTTGCGAGCTGTGGCAAATGAAAAAAAAGATACAAAACCACCAACATCGACAAAATCAAAAAGACATACACCCAATCAACAGCATACTCAAAACACCCACGACATGCACAATATATAAGAGAATGCGACTGCACCCACATTACTCAAATGTAACTTTCCTTTCCAAAGCTTGGTTGCCATACACCACCCGAGGAAAAACAAAAATGTATTTCATTTGTTTGTTCCTTTTTTTTTTTAAAAGCTAGCGTCCGCCTCCGTGGCGTCTATATGGCTGTGGTTTGGAGGGTAAGGGGGCAGATTCCAGCAGTGACTCGAGAGTGTGTGAGTGTGTGCGAGTATGTGTAAATGTGCAATCACGTGAGCTGCTTGGCTATTTGAATGTTGTGTGCCCCTTTCTAAAGAGTTAAAAGTTATAGCCAGTAAAGCACCATGCACAGGCATGCTCGCACGCTATAAACTGAATGCTACACGCACGAGCACTGGTACAGCCACTATACTACTATAAGCCTCATTAAAAGAGGGCGAATGAGCCGTTCATGTTGTTGTTTATGCCTTTTACTTTTGAAATGGCAGCCATGTAGCACAATAATAGCTTTATTTTCGGGAAAGCTCCCAATTAATGAACTGTGGTGGTAGTGTTGTTGTTAGCCACAGACTCTCTAGCCATGCAACTAGAAGATGTATAATACTGTATAATACAATGGCTGTGTGCATATGTGTGTGTATTCCAGTATGAGTGAGTATGTGTGTGTGCATCTATGTGTGCCTGATTGCGTGTGTGTGTGTGTGTGTGTGTGTGTCTGACTGTATTTGTGTGTGTATGTGTGTCTGTGAGTGTGTGTGTGTGTGTGTGTGTGTGTGTGTGTGTGTGTGTGTGTGTGTGTGTGTAAGTGTGTGCCTGCCTGATTGTATTCATGTGCGTGTGTGTGTCTGCCTGGTTGTATTCATGTTTGTGTGTGTGTGTGTGTGCATGTGTGTGTGGGAGTGATTTATTAGGGCCAGACTCCAGAGGTGGGTGGGTGATTAGGTGCCGTAGGGTGGTGGAAGGAGGTGGCGTCTAACTGAGCGATCTAGCTACAGGGTGGTGATGGTGGTGGTGGGCGGGGGGGCAGGCATATCCCCCCCAGGGAGCCTGGCAGTGGTGGTGGTGGGGCCACCCACCCGTTTGAGCTGCTCCTGCAGCTGTTCCCGTAGAGACTCGGGGCAGGTGAGGAGCTGGCTCTTAAGCTCTGCATATCCCTCCTGCAGCCCCTGCAGCGCACGCCGCTCTGCCTCCACATTGGACCGTTCCTAGAGGAGATGCGCACACACATGCAGACACACACACACACACACACACACACACACACACACACACACAAAATGGAGGAAGGAGGAGAGGGGAAGAAAGAGAGACAGAGGACGGAGGGAGACAAACAAGACAAAAAAGAGAAAACACACCGCTCAAAAATCCACACCATGCAAATAAAAAAATAAAAAATGCCTTTGTTGTTGTTAGCGAAGAGAGATCCCCTTACACCGACTGGTCACAATGGTTGAAGGCAATCCTAATCATAAAGTCACCATAAATCCCCATAACATGGTTTATGGAGGAGGACCATATCAAAACCCTGACCGCTAACCACACCAGGTCAGCATTCAGCTGGGGGAAGTGGAGACAGCACCGGATCTCCCTGTGGTGCTACGAGAACCCCCGCCCCCCTTGTTGTTATTGCCCGTGTTGGAGGCCAAGTGAGATGGTCTGTTCCCCTTGCTTGTAAATCCCCGTAACGGCTCAGATGTGGAGGGAGAGCGAGTCCTGGAGGCTCTAGCAGCAGATAGTTCTCTTGTTGAATAAAAAGATGTGCGTAGGAGACGAGCCAGGCAGACTTACTTAGGATTGCGGCGATGGTTTGTTCTCTCATGGTCAGATTCAATTACATTCTCCAAAGGGGGATGAAATTGATTTATTACTACACTACCCACACAAAATGTGATTTCCTTTTTTTCTTCTGTTAAGTGGAAGGGGGAAGGAGTGCGGTTAGGAAGTATATGCTAGGTCACCTTTGTGAATGTGCTGCCATCTAAAGGCTACATTCCCTTAACGATAACACAAGATAACTTGCTGTTGCTCATCTTGTTTTGTTTTTTTAGAGTGGTCTTGGTACTTGGTACTGTGATGCATGCATTTCTTTTCTAAAGATGTCAACTTCAAAGTCTGCCCAGTGTTTTTGCCCAGTGTGTTTTACCCTTTAAATGACGGCAAACTGACAAAAGCAGTATCTAGTGTGTAGTTACTCTTTAATGTGTATAAACATTCAACAGAGACTCAAGTCTCTAAATTTGAATAATCTTATATAAGGCAGATCTTCTCCTTGCCTTCTGTGAAAACAACAGGGAACACTCATCGATGAGGTCCCTGGTCAGGTGTTCCACCCTTGGGCTCTGTCATGTGGAAAGTGCAATGAGTCAAAGTCGAGTGGAGACAGAGATTGCATTTAGCATTTAGACCCCAATTTCAAAGTGAAGGGCAGGAAGAGATTAAGACGGTTAAATGGATGCCGGTTAGTTGTTGGTATAGTTGTGAATTGAGAAAGAGTGAGATATGAGCAGAGTTCAAACCAAACAAAGGAATAACTGCACATAAATGTAGGTTCATTTAAAGTGATCTCAAACGTGTGGAGGACAAAAAGGGAGCGATTATCTGACATTGAATTGAATTTGAAAAACACACCAGAAAAGTTGGATAAGCATAGGAAAGCCACCTTATGGAGTGCACCGAAACACATCGCTCAGCCAATAATAGAGATAATGCCAGGAATAATACCATGAAAAATACCAGGGAAAATTACCAGGAAAAATACAAAGAATATCAAAGATGAGAGAGAAGATACTCCCTCCACCAGGCCGTCTCTACCTTGTCCTTCTCTCTCTGGACGGCACTCTCCAGCTCGTCCAGCTTGCGCTGCAGCTGTGTGATGACATCAGACTCAGCCTCCATCTGGTCCAGCTCCGCCTGTCGCTCACCCTGCAGCAAGGCACGCTCCATCTCCGCCTGCAGGAGGGAGATGGCCCTTTGTAAATGGTTTGACAAACGTTGATAATTCCTGTTTTCATGAACGCAGCACAACGTACTGTAGATATTGTTGCGTAAGAAACATCCTCTCCAATGTAATCTCCAACATGAAAAGGCCAGCAGCCTGGCTCCAGTACTGTCCTGTCCTACACTAAGAGACTAATGGACATCGTCCTCCGAGTCAGAAGTCAATGTAAGAGTGAACACTGTCATCATTTCAGAGCTGTGATTTAGCCGACCTCAGCACAACCACAACCAGAGACAATAAACCAGGCCTGAAAAGTATGGTATCATTTGTGGTTGGTGTTAAGGCCTATGGAAAGTGTTTGTTTACTTTTACACATAGGATTGGATCTGTATTCATGTAATATATGTTGTGTGTTTTGCTTGTTGGTTAAAGTTTTTATTACTTTTTTATTGCTAAAAAAATTAAATAAATGAATCCTCAAATTGCATTCATTAGAGCACATATTCTATGATCCATTTTTGTATTGATCTTATTTTACTATGCACTAACACTCACAATATAACAATGTGTTCATTTGGCGTGAATATATATATATAAGGATATATATAAGGATACATATAAAGCTAGAAGGCTATATGAAAGATGATGAGTTATGACCTCTTGTTTTGACTCCTGGAGTTGCTGTTCCAGCTCCGTCAGCCGGGCCTTGAGCTCATCTACCCGGGACAACACCTGGACCCGCTCCTCCTCCAGGTAACCAAGCTCCATGGGCCCCACGCCACCCCCACTAGTGGAGTCCTCATGCTGAGGGAGGGGAGGGGGGGTAGAGAGACAGAGATAGCAAGAGAGAGACAAATGATAGAGAGAAGGGAGAGAGAGGCAAAGACAGAGACAGAGAGAGGGAGAGAGACATAGACACAGACAGACAGGCTGAGATGAAGTGCATTGATAAAGATACAAATACAGAAATACAGGATAGCAATGACTTAAACAAACAAAAATCTATGACATGAAGTGAGTTCAAGAACAATAACAATACACATCGGTGTATTGGCCCTCTTACTGCAAAGTCTTGAGAGAGATTTAAAATGTACTGATTACACTGATCACTGCTCACACGTCAAGTCTCTTGCTAGGAAACTGCAGAAGAGAATGTTGCATAACATGCATGTTATGCAACATTCTACCCCAAACTAGTGAACTCTTTAGCCGCAGCAGAGGGGATTAAAGAGAATCGATCGTTATTCAAATGAATGAAGTCTTGTTTAATGAGAGTTTGGCTGTTACAATGGTACTACTGGTATTACAGCTACTAGAGACTTAGCTGTACTTCCTCACTTAACTAATGATCAGGAGTAAAAGTGGGAGGAGAGGCTTACAATGTACTGGGGGAACGGAATACTCATTGGAAACAAAAGCCGACCTGTATTGAAATACGCAACCCAATCTGGCAGACTTCACTTTCAAAATGACTTTGATTTTGAAGTTTTAATATGAAAATGATGAAATTGATAATAACCCAAAAGAAAAAAACTGACACCCTGTACCGATAGACGTGCCGATCCCCCCAAAATCCTCCACCTCCCCTCTGTCTCTCTGTCTCTCTCTCCCCCCCCACCCTGACATGTCTGCCATTGCCAGGGGTCCTCCTCCTCCTCCTCCTCCTCCTCCTCCTCCTCCTCCTCCTCTCACCTCCTGATGCGTGCTCTCTGTACTGCTGCACTCCTCCTTCAGGTACTCTTCGTCGCTCTCTGCCCGCGGCCTGCCGTTGTGGGCCAGACGCAAACCCGAAGCCATCGGCGTCATCAGCGCCATTGCTGGCGTGGTGCTGGAGGTGGTGGAGGCTGCACCCCTGTGGACTGAGCAGTCTCTGGCAGGGAAGCCCATCCTCATTCCGGGGCCGCCCGGGGCCTGTGGCGCCTCCAGGGGCCCGTCATCGTCGTCGTCTTTGTTGTACTCGGCGCACAGGTTGAGGATGGTCTCCAGGCGCTGCCGCTCCTGCGGGAGGAGAAGGAGGGAGGAGAAGGAGGAGAAGTTGAAGTCAAGTTGTCACAGGGGTTCAAAGGCCTGCGTTCAAATGGGATTCAATGATGGCAAAAACCCCTGAGCCCTCAAAAGCATGAAAAGAACATTTCCCCAAAGTAATGTGGAAACGGAGGAAACGGATATGAGAGAGATCCCTTCTAAAGGTTTGCAGGGCAATAGGCCCTAGAATGATAGAATGACATACAATAAAATATATTAATATTACAGTAATGAATAAAGAAAGAAACAAATGTCAGTTTTGCAGCACAAACATTTGTTGTACACAATATTGATTGTATGCTTTCATTGTTTAACTTCATATGCAAGTCCCTTTCCGATAAAAGCTGATGAAAATCCATTTCAAAGATGGATTATGCTGACCCAAAGCAACAGGGATGTCACATGCAATAATGTACTTTTGGACACAATGGGCAGCCTACATCAATCATCAAAGTTAGCCTCCATCACTCATCCACTTGACTGCAATAATAATAATAATAATATAAACACAGAATGACACACACACACACACACACACACACAATGAGGTGGATGGACGGACAGACAGACTAGCCGAGATAACGTGCCCCCTTTATCTAATTTCCTGTGTATGTGCCAGTGGGTGGGGTGGAGCAGCCCTGGTGCCAGGGGAGATGAGCAGCTCAGACAGAGCTGTGAAAGGCAGCCTGAGGCCAGACAGTGGGGTGAGTCTCGTTCAAAAGCTCCACAACTCCAGGACAACTCCATCGCACACTTTGAATAACACTTTGAAACTATTGAATAGTTTCAAACTATTGGATAATTTCAAAGTGCCTTTTTTTAGCTAGTGGCATACGAACTTTGATGAACCTTCCACCTTAACCTTTCACTTAACAGCTAAAGTGTTCACATTTCCAAGGTAATACGTGGATTTGTATTGCAATTATCATGACGGATATTGCAAATGAAATGGCACCACTGTATAATTCTGAAAAGGTACAAGTTGTTCAGTTATGACAGCTTTATCAAGTTCTCTTTTATTAAATTGATTTTTAAATGTGTGAACAATCTCGCCCCAGCTGTACTTTGTCCATATGTGACAAAAACAAACCAAATAGAATCAACACTAGGGGATCAGAAAATGGCAACTGCAAGGTGGCACAGCGCAAAACCACTTTCACCACGGTCATCTTTTTCAGTAAAAGGGATACATTTTGGGAATGCCTTACCAACTGAAATAAAAACACAAACTGATCTGAAAACGTTTAATGGAAAGGTGAAACACTGGCTGAAACTAAATCAAACCTGTGATCATTGATTGTAATGTGATGTAATTGTTGTATGATCATGTAAAGAATGTCACTACTTATTATGTGTTTATTTTAACTAACGTAATTTTGGTATGATGATATATAATGACCAATTTTAAGTAGAAAAGCCTAACCAGGGACAGGGGACCAGGGACAGGGGTCGCAAATTAGCCTTGGCTAGAAACCCTACATGCAACACATCTGTTCCATCTTATTGTAACCTGTTACAATGTTTTCTGCATTGTCCCTGACAAATAAATACATAAATAAATAAATATTACCTAGGGATGGGGAGAGAAAAAATCAATTCATGTGAGAAACGGGGTTCTTTCCTTCTGCAATACTTAAAATATCAGGTTGACTCCAAAACTTTTTTTTTTGTAAAAATGTTAGCGGAAGCAAAATAATGCTACAGAGGGCACTATAGTGTATTTGCCAATCTTCAATTTGCATCAACTATGTTCTGTTCTGTTTGGCCACATTAATGAAAAAAGCATTGGTTGACCTGTAGAACTGAACCCAAGCGTTAAACCACACAAATATAAAATCGCAGAAAAAAAATCCTAAATATCGTATCACAATATTTACAGAATTGCAATACATATTGTATCAGCACGTATCGTGAGGTTCCTGCTGATTCCCGTTTTTATTAGCATGATGACTTGCGATTTAATGCATCTTAAAACACAAGCAGCCAATATGAATTTAAAATAACTCCCATCTTCTCGAGCTTGCAAGCAGCAGTCATGTGACAGCAGCAGACTGTGGTGGTGAGCCCTGCAATGACCCCACCCCCACCATCCAGCTCCTCAACCCAGACAGCAGTCCCAGGAGGAGGAGGGGTTGCTGCTCTGTGATTGGTTGTACAGCTGTCACTAAGGAGAGGTTAGCCACCTATTGGGGGGGGGGGTGTATTGTAGCAGACTGGGCCACAAACAGGTGAACTTTGACCTCTGGATGTCGGCATGAAGCCCTCCCTGTGCAGAAACACCGTCTCTGAGGTTTCCATTGTTAACAAGTGGCTGTACTCACTCACTGCAAACTTCTCTTTGCAATCACAGTGAGATGTTGACTTGACTGCTGGTATTTTTAACGTACAATAAAAACAGGTCCCATTCACACCTCTTGGTTACAGTTTTTTTTAAGGAAAAGGGACATGTAATTTTACGCACATAGCATCACGGTCAGCTCTTCATCTTGTGTCCTGTGTTGTTGCCTAGCGACATGCAGGCCTGCTTGTTTTCACCTACTTAAAACACCCCCCAGCAAACTCACTCCCACACAGCGTAGCCATCCAGGCATTCCCACCGCGTTTCAAAGCGGAGCAGAGCGTTGGTGGGGAGTGATAAGGAGCTTTCCACAATCCTTCTGCTAGCATACACCTGTAATCTGCTAGTAGTTAGCTTTTAGCTAAGTGGGTAGGAGGAGAAAGATCCCCAGGCTATCAGAATGTATAGTTACACACAAAAAAGAAAGAAGAGGCAACCTTCAAACATTAGACTGGGAAGTCAACAGCTGCTCAAAGACATGCCACACACACCATTTAGTCAAAACGTGTGGCTGCGCATACCCTAAACCATGACCTGACAGGCTCCCACAGAGACCTGGCACTAGGCTAGCTCCAACAGGAGCTGTAATTGGTGATTATCATCACTATTATGCCATGACCCTTTTTTTCATGTATTTAGGCACAACATAAATCGACTTCAAAACCAGACAGGGGCCTTCACATTGTGCTGCTATGTCAATGTCCCCGTGTTGGCATACCTACGTGTGGTCCAGCATAGTTGAGGATTTCAATTAATTGTTGTTGTCTGCAGTTCTCTCAAGCCGGCTATCCCTCGGAGGGTTTTCCAGAGAGAAACGAGGTGCTGCAGGTCACAGTGTGTTTGTGTTAATTGTTGAAGCAGACGCGAGCTGTGGATGAGATCCAATAAAAAACACGTCTCAGCCAATCAGCGTTGGGTTAATCAAATGCTCATCCCCCTCTAAATGACCAATGTGCAACAAAGCTAGAGTGAAGTACTTTGTAGTTGATATGGATACACTGTGGCATAGGAATAATGAATAAAGTGTTTTCTGTAAGATTTGAGGGGTCCATTGAGCGCTGCATAATAAAGCGACACAAGAATGCATGAATAAGTAGATCGTACTCACTCTCATGATGGATGTACGTGGAGCGTTGGCTCCCAACGTGCACAGAGCCTTCCCAACTCACGCACATGAAACAAAGCTCTGACCAATGGACAAATACCGGTGTTTACTGCCAAACCAGCCCACCCCCACCTCCCTACGTCCCGTTACCATGGGCCTGAGTAAACATTTAATTATCTTCCACTGTCAAGAGAAGCTTGTAATGGCCACCCCCTTTAAGCTTAAAAAAAACAAATGACTAACACACTGGATTGTTATCAAGTTGTGTTCAACATTTACTAGCCTCAGGATAGACCAGCAATACAATCTTTTATTTTACTGCTTCTAATGTATCTTTATTTTTTTGTATCTTAATCGCAAATACGTTCAAAGATAAACAGACACAAGTCCTGGTTTATCAAATACCTGGTTCAATGGGCTCAATGTAAAATTACTTATTGACAAGTTAACATGAAATAAATGAGGATAATAATAAGAATATTAAGTATGTAACATCATGCCAGAGGCTGTTCACCTCTGGCATGATGGGATATGGGACCCGCTGCGGATATGGGTACGGCCTGGTGCAAGATTTACACCTTGTCACCCGGATTTTGTGATGATGAATCACACATGTGCAAAGATGTGCATGTATCTGCCATCATGCTCACACCTGCACACTCAAAGTGACCAATGATGTTTGTCATTTGTATTTGGTTGTACTGCAGTGTAGTCGTAGCCTGTATTTATCCCACTCCTATAAAACCGCTTTCAAAAGCGACATTTGAAGGCACAATTGCTGAAATATAACTAAAGCTAAATACCACTCAATTTTTCCCTCGACGTAGGTCTAGTTTAAAGTCGATGTGGAGATGACTAGTCAGCAAGCTGAGTAGTAATAATAGGTCTAGCTTTCAAACTGCTGAAACTCTTGCTGAAACAGCAGTGCCATTAAAATGCCTGCTGGGCATAAGGGCAAAACTAAGTCACAAGTCTGAGATAGCAGGACACACACACACATATAAATGTTGAAAAACTGACTTTGTTTAAAAAAAAAACTTTGGCAATATGCCAAGTAAGCTAAAATGGGTATGCTATAAAGTACAGTAATGGTTAAGACTACACATACCAAGATGTATTAAAACTAAAATCCCAACCACATGAGTACTTTAGGCTGCATGGAAAGAATATTGGCTTGGTGGAAGCAAAGGTTCTGGAAACACCATCTTCATCTGCAGAAGAAATTCCTCATGAAATGGACCGGGTCCCGGGATGGCTCCCCAAACACTGTACTAACAACACCCCGCCCCCCGTAGCTCATTAGGGACAACACACACACACCAACACACACATTCCTCACTATGTTCTGGTAGTTGAAAGGTTTACATCATGTGCCTCTCACGTCTCACAACAACCTTCTTGTGACAATCGCAATTTTCTGGGTCCCCCCCGACCACCATCCAACACATACCTTTTTTTTCAACATGTTAAAATATAAATCAATCAATGAAACTAACATTTCACAAACAAATGTTATACTGTACAAATCAGAACCACAATCGAAGTGTAGGCTAGACGTTTTTGTAAAGGAATGTTTTGATTCTGCTTTTGGTGCGGTGGATGTACAGTACTTCTTCATAAACATTTTGACATTATGAGAGACATTGCTTAGAGGCAGTTTGCACCCATGTTTGTAGATGGGGGTAGCAAAACAAACAAAAAAACAAGCCCCATTCATGACGGGATTTCATCTTGAGAGGATTTGGGCTGGTTTCCAGTGGAGACGGGAATAGATGGTTTTCAGAAGGCTGCATGTTTTGTTTTAATCATCTTATTTTATCAGAAAACACGATGCTGAGCTACGCTAGGGAACAGAGCGAGCCCTTCGGCAGTAACCGAGCTCCCTCATTTTAACGTTAGGGGTCCTCTGCGCTAACGAAAGCAGCAGCAGCCAGAACTGATCTCCACTAGGAACTGGTGCTTTCGGTCCCTCTGCGACCTCCTTTTAGGAGGCAAGCAAGGGCCCCTATTGGGCCCTTTCAACCTCTGAGGCCTCCTGTTCTCAAGATGTTAAACCCCAGGAGAGACGCTCCTCATTGCGAGGATTGTGTTCCACTGATCATTGACAAAGCCCTTTTAAACTTCAAAATAAAAAACATCAAAGAAGAGGGATGCCATGATTAACAGCAAAAAATGCTCTGCTTAGGTTCAAAGTGGTTGTGATAACACCAATTAAATTGGAATGCACAAGCCTGGAGTGCCATTGCACCTCATTCATTTAACTA
>JAOPHQ010006561.1:87500-132500 GCA_030340625.1 Merluccius polli
TTGGCATTGATTCACTAAGTGAAATAACCGGTTGGTGGACAATAAATGGATTTTTGTGGCACATTCTGGACGCTGGTGTGTTTCTAACTCACAATGGTATGTTTGGTGCGCTAATCCACCATGAGAGAGAGAGACACTGGCCTCCTTGCAAGGAAAACATGTCTTCTATGTCCAGAGCCTCTCCTCTGTCCTAATAATGTTAAGACAGAACGGACAGAGGAGCCAAATCCATTACTGTATGTTTAACTATGTAAAATTTAAAAAAATCCAGGAGGATTTTTTGGACTGTGACATATACACAATTATTTTAGAAAAATAAGTTTTACGTATTTGAGAAGTGTTAATGAAAATCCCTGAGATACTTCCTTTGAAGTACTGTAACCATGATACCTGGCAAGCATTAGCAATTGCAATAGCAATTTGAAGAAAGCTCACAGGTACTCACAGGAACAAATAGGTCCAGTACAGTGACATAGGGTTACAGTACACGGTAAATATAGCCTTGCTAGCTAGATTCCACACAAGTCCTCTAAATTCCTGCCCAGACCTCCATGGCCAGGTCAAATGTCTCATGGTTAGAAACACTGATCTTTCAAGTGGGAAATTAACATGATTTGATGTAAACTTTGCCTCATTAGGTCAACATACATTGAATTTCAAAAGATAATTTAAAAGCCCTCACCATTAATTTAATGATCCCCTACCACAGCAGCAAACCTTTACTGTGAAGTTATTTTGGAGTTAACAATTGTAAAAATCTGTGGCACATTTCAGCATAGGTACAATAAGGTAACAATAATGTAGCTTCTAATTTTAGGAAGGTTCACAAGATCAAAATTCGACTTATCCATAATAAAATAATCACAACAATATCGTATCCACAGTGTGCAATCTGTGTATGTTATACAAGTTCAACTGTGTTGATTGTGTTGATTTGGCAGTGTATGTTAAATAGATTGGAAAACGTGACTGACTGTTCCATATTTGTTATCCTTTTGTTTGACAAATTGTCAGAATGAGTATTGGGCAGCGTTTAATATTGCCAATTGCGGAAAAGCTTCAGGGCAAAAAAAAGAGGATGATATCACAACCAAGTCAACTCTGTGACTAATTACAGGCCCTGCGGTGCCACACCCAGCATCTTTGAAGAGATACGAGCGTCTCTGTTAGAAACACAACACAATGAGGAATCTATCTCAGACACCTGTGGGGCCTGGCTGCCTGCTATACCGAGCATAACTATTCTTTCACTTTTGCTGTGATTGCAATTAGCAGTTTTTGCTCATCCCACTTTGTTTTGATTCAATCGTGTTTTTATTGAGTCTCATGGTTATCATGTATTTGTTTGACCACTAGATCTGAACGCATGAAAACCATGATACTCAATCAAAACACATTTAAATCAACGGGAGATTCGCATCATGGATGTGCAGCCGACAAATCTGCAGCAACTGCGTGATGCTATCATGTCAATATGGACCAAACTCTCTGAGGAATGTTTCCAGTACCTTGTTGAATCTGTGCCACGAAGGATTAAGGCAGTTCTGAAGGCAAAAGGGGGTCCAACCCGGTACTAGCAAGGTGTACCTAATAAAGTGGCCGGTGAGTGTATCTTATGTCAATATTTTTTCTCTGACTGGGATTATAACGATGAAGGTTAAAAGGTTAAAACAAAGAAAAAAAAACTTTCAGAACAAAACGATAGGCCAATACAGGGTCCAAAATGAACACCTGCCACCAGCCAATGGCTGATAGATTTGACAATTTGGCAGGTAAAATTAAAAAGATTCATTTTGAACCCTTGGCCTATAACATAGGGACTTTACAGATATAACATTTTGTAGCAAAGTTATTATTGCTCTATAGTTCGAGCTAGCTTGAACAGTTACTGACAAGCTTGAACATTAAACTGGGTCAAAACACTAGCCCCTGTACTGCTCACCTGACATTTACCATGGCATGTTTACCCAAGAGACAGGTCAACAATAGAGCTGGATCTATTTCAAGTCTAAAGCGCTCAACACACAATACTTAAAGCAGTATACAGGCATATGCATTTGTCATCTTTTATTCCCTTACAAACACATATACACACTTATTTCAACCTTGAACTACTGAAAACCAATGTGTGAAAGGTGTGAGTTAGTGGAGGACAATGACACACAATTCTATGCTTTCTTCTGCAATAATCTGTAATTCTTTTAGAAGGAAGGATTGTGGGGCTAAAGCAACATAATTACTTTGTGGTTTGTTTTAATGTACTTTCAGACAACTATGCATTGTATCTATGCGACCCACGGAAGGTGTCTATCTGCCACTCACAAGACAGACAGTACGTGTGAGCAGGATAAAAGCACTACGGTTTCATAGTGAAATGTAGCAATAACAAACAACTGGTTAGCCTTGACCTTAACCAAGGATTGGTGCACACAAATCAGACCTTAGATTAATAATCGAAAGTGTGATACCAGACAAGCTCAGACGTGCTCAAATGAACAGGGCGTTTCACTTTCTTTCGCATAATGTGTTTCGACTGCTGGAGGCGGGGATCTGTAAGCGCATAATTGGCTACTAACAGCGAGCACAAACTCGGCCAGCATTATTACACTATAAAAAATGTCTCAAAAAGGTTTCAAATCAACAACGTGTAGACTGGCCACTGCAGAAATACACTTATAACAATTAAAATCCCTCTCTGAAAGTTTCATCCACTCGAGTGAAACAAGACGAAACAACGTAACAAAACAAGAAACAAGGCATAACTCCGGGCGAGTTTGACAGTTTGACAATTCATGAAGCACTGCAACACAGGATCATGAAATGTAAATGTAAATCATGAAATGTAAATGTAAATTAATTAAATAGTGAAATGATTATATATGGGGGTTTTTTGGGCACTTTTAGTCCTCCATATTCTCCTGGAGGACCCGCCACAAAAGCAACAAGAGAGCGTTTTATGGTGTATTGTCTCAATGGTTTCATTCACACAGACTAGAGCAAGAATGGAGGGGCACCCCCAGCCCCCACCCCTCGGCCTCATCCTTCGACATCCCTCCAAGTTTAGCAAGGAGGGGACAACAAACAATGCTGTTGCCACGGGGACAACCAGGCGCCCTGAGACAGCATGAGGTGGACAGTTTAGATAGGGGCAACAGCTGAGTTACAGACAGTTTAGTTGCTCCTCCTTCTACACACAGATCCCATTGATACCCATGTCTCCCCACTCATGTCTTCCCACTCCCTTCCTGAACAAGGTCACACTAAAGTTGTTATCAGTTCCTGAAACCACCCTCTTGATACAACAGATAAGAGCAGTAAAAATTATTTCTGACTAACGGCGGCAAAATCTGCGAATATACTTTTGTAATGAGGCCAATCAATTGTATTGTAGATTGTAAATGGTGCCACTTATGTACACTATAATATAATTTGTGAAATAAAATTTGTGACAGATAATAAGTAATAATAGCCTGGCAAGCCAGACCCACATCAGAAAGATGTAAGGTCTGGCGCAGCTCCATTGGCAGTGTGGGCGGGATAAACGGTTGTCTTTCAAGTTCCCTCTGCACGCAATAGGATAGCGCTACAACCAATCAGAGCAACGAAGAAGGTGACGTAGTCAGAGCGACGGCTC
Source organism: Merluccius polli (assembly GCA_030340625.1). Taxonomy (NCBI): domain Eukaryota; kingdom Metazoa; phylum Chordata; class Actinopteri; order Gadiformes; family Merlucciidae; genus Merluccius; species Merluccius polli. The sequence continues at coordinate 91,135 of JAOPHQ010006561.1, forward strand.
TGACTACGTAATTAATCAAAACTCTGAATACATATTTCTTTTCGAGGAAAGACTTCAGTGCCATTCTTTGTTCTTTTCTCAAAGAAAATGTTAACTTCAAGTCTTGAAGAGTCGCGGCCAAAGCCGACTCGAAAGACAGCTGTTCGCCAGCAGCAGCAGCCATTGTTTACCTCTAACAAGGAACCGTCACAACTCTGTCGTCATGGTAGCCCGGCTTCCAACTCCACCCCTCATTGGTCTGACATACTTTGTGTTTCCAGCACCAAAAAGTCGACGGAGCCGTGCTAGACCTACCTAGCTGCCAAATAAATTTGCTGCCGCTAGATTTCTAGGCTAAAGTAATAACTTATTACCACTGTAATTTCACTTTTGCATCCTTTAAGTTTGATTCTACCATACAACAGACAATAACTGCTGAGTGGTTTTACCCTATTACAGGGAAAAGCCAATCATTGTCTGTTGCCACAGACACTCTTTTGCAAAGTTAAACAGTACAAGGAGCTGAAAGAACACTAACCAGTCTCTCCATCTCCTGCTCGCGGAGCCTCTCCTCCCGCTGGCGCCGGTGGTAGTCCAGCAGTTCGTCTTCATTGTCACTGATCTCTGTGATGCTGTTCTTCCGCTCCCTCATGCCCGGGTGGGGTCTCCCCATCTCCCGGGGCCCGCCGCCAGACATCTTCCTGTGGCTCCGGGGGCTGGCTACGGGGGACGAGCCGGGCAGGGAGCCCAGGCTGTAGGCCGGGGTCAGGGAGCTCCCGATGCTGGCCTTCCTCGACTCAAGACTACCACCACCACCGTCCATCGTCATCATGGAGGTAGGCGACGGGCTGCGGGTTCGGATCCCTCTGCTTCCAAACGGATCCTCCGAGGTGGATGCCGTCTTGCGTCGGAGCCGGGGACTCTCGGGGACCAGCTTGCCCAGACCCGAGGGGCTGTCGGGAGTTCTCAGGTTGGACATGGTGCCTTGCAGGGCCCCAGGGAGCACAGGGACCCCCCTGCGTGCCATGGAGGGACTGAGCGGGGGCAGCTCTCTCATGCTGCTCCCACAGCCTCCTCCGTTCAGCTCTGCGTTTCTCCTGGCCATTCTGGGGCTTTCGGGACGTTGCAGCAAGCGCGGGCTCTGTGGTGGTGGTTGGAGCCCCGGAGAGCCCTGGATGATGTGGATAATGGGGTCCAGGGGGGGCTGGAAGGCCCTCATGGACTGCGAGGTGAGGTGCCTCGAGGGGCTTGAAGCAAGCGAGCGGTCGGCCAGGCCGTGTTGCTCCCTGAAGGGGCTGCCGGGCCGCTCCTGGAGCACCGTGGCCACCTTGGTCCTGGGGCTGGTGGGGGACGGGGAGGAGCAGGTGGGGAACTTGGCCGTGAGCCGGGGGCTGCTTGGCACCATGTTCCGGCTAGTGAGAGACTCGGTAGAGGACAGCAGATGGATCTGTCGGGGGCTCTCGTGGCCGTCTTGGCCAAAGCCTCTGCGTCCGGGCTTGGGGCTCAAAGGGGCCTCGAGCATGACCTTCTTTTGTAGCCTGGGGCTTTCCTGAACCTTCTGCCCCACAACATTGCTACTGCTGCTGTGGCTAGGCAGCCCGGTCCTTGGCTGCTGTACGGGTTGGGTGCTGTAGTTGTAGCTGGAGGAGCGTACAGGCACTGGGGGCAGAGAGAATGAACTCTGGACCTGTTGGGGCCCGCCGCTGGAAGATGGGCTGGTGAAGCTGCCACTGCTGACTGCTGAGGGTGAGGAGAGAGGGGAGAAAGGTGGGGACGTGTTCTCATAGCTGGAGCCCACCGACATGGCCCCGGGGCTGGTGGGTGGAGAGAGCAGGTAGCGCCCGCCTCCGTTGAGCATGGGCGAGAGTGGCGAGTGGGCGATGGAGTGACCCACCCCGGGAGGCTTTCTGGGGTCTGAGGAGGAGGAGGAGGAGGAGGAGGAAGCCTGCAGGTCGTCCATCACCAGGGAGTCCATGATGTCCTGCAGGTCCTTCTCGATGGAGCTGACGATGGCGCTGTGTTCAGACTGCACTCTCTCTCCGGGAGCTGGGGGGGACTGGGTGGGACACGGCTGGTGATTCCCATTGACTACGCTCTCTGTGTCTGGTTAGAGAAGAAAAATACAGCCTGTTAGCTATAAGAGTTGACTAAACACACGCAAATTCAGTACAGAAATGGTAGCTCTGGGCCACAATGACCAAGGTAAGATTGTGTAAGATTTAGTGGCATCTAGCAGTGAGGTTGCAGACTTCAACCAACTGAATGCCCCCCCTCACCTCTCCCTTTCCAACGACTTTGGAGAAGTTACAGTGGCCTGTATTGACCTCTAAAGTCTGTAAGATGACGGTGCAACATGGTGGGCTCTGTGGAGGGAGACCCGCTCCCTATGTAGATAAAGGGCTCATTCTAAGGTAATGAAATCACAATGATTATTATTTTCATGGGTTTAAACATTAATTAAAACATACTTATGAATATTATATTTAATTTTTGCCAAATCCGTTGCGCTAGATGCCAATAAATTCGACACACTGGACCTTTAAGATACTGGTTCAATTGTGTGTGTATGAAATGTTTTTTATGAGGTATAACAAACAATGATTTATTAACAGTATTCAAAACTGAAGCCACCCTTATAAAAGCCATTGATTTACAGAATATAGCGCCAGAGTTCAATCAGCAAATACAAAATGTCAAAGGCTTGGTAAATCCAGACAACCTCTGAAATTAAATGGACTGATTGTTTGACGTTGGGAGTATCAATTCCACCACAAATACATAATTAAAGAAATATACTTATTAACTATTTGTTGCATCGCACTCCAGCAGCATTTCCCTACTCTATGTCATTCAGAAGAGACCTCACATGTGAAACCTCATCATTGTGTGTAACAACAGCTGTGGCTTGTTATTACACATGAATGGATATGATCACTTGAAATGAGTACCCTGACATTAGTAATGGGAACCACTTCTAATGTCTTCTAATGAACCACTTCTAATATATATATATATATATATATATATATATATATATATATATATTAAAAAAAGAGAGGACAATGTGTCAAACTAAATAACAGTTGTTTCAATATTAGTTGAAATGAAAGCATGGCTAAATAGCGCATTAAAACGAAGATGACAGGGGAAGAGAAGGTGGGCAAGCAAATCAAACTTGAATAAAAGGCCTATAGACACAGTGGAACTATAAACAATTGTATAGCCAACAGCTTAGATAATAGTGGCATTATATATATATATATATATATATATATATATTTTTTTTTTTTATAGCCAAGTCATTTGCAGAGAAATATACAGGGGGAATTCCAGCAATTTTCAGAAAAGATAAGAAGACTTTTCTACCTCATCTTTGCTTGCCTAGGACATTAAAAATAAGTGGGGAATTTGGGGCAGAGATGAGAGGCAAGCGAAGGGGAAAGACATATAAGGAGATGGCCAGATAGAGGAAGACAAGGATCAGGAGAAAATGTGCCGCCATAACCCAATTACTGTGTGTCCCGAGAGTGCAGGACGCAAACTGCATAATCTAATCTTAACAAGCTCTCTCTAATATCAACATAGTAGATGCAAAGCAGAGACCGGGGGCCACCGGGGAGCATCAGCAGCATGGCCTCAGGACCCAGATCCCCAGCAGGCTGCACCGCTGGACAGACTCCTGCACAACAGGCTGCAACTTGATGGACACACACAGCCCAGACCAGGGGTTCAAACACAGAAGCAAGAAGCTCAATACATGGTAGCAGATGACAGCCATCTCTGTGATAATAATACACAACACGATGTGTAAGCAACAGAGGAGTTGCGTGTCCATAAACAGGGATTAAATGTGTGGGATTGAATGTGTTTTTCATTCACAGCATCGAGTGATTATAAAATTCGCCCCCCAACATAAAATGGTTTTGAGACGTGGACGAGGACACCGTCCATGCTGGGCTTGTTGCACCAGGATCAGGATCAGGTCCACGGCGCGCTGTTCGCATAATGTCGGACCCTGGATGACAGCTTGACGAAAGCAGTAGGAAGCAATATGCCTAAACGGAAATTACACAAGATTGCGATCTCTCTTGGGGTTTAACAGTAAGCGAGTCCGTCCTGTCTGGGGGGGCCAGGCCCCGTACGGATCCATGTCAGAGACATTATAACGACACCACGTCCACCACCCCCACCACAGTCACCACGATGGACCACGACGAGCTGCTGGACCTGGACCAGACGTGTAATACGGGGACAGCCTGTCCAATGATGTCATCGCACAGGGACTCACTCGTTTCGGGTCTACGGCGATATAGCGGATATATCGTACTCACATGAAGGGACACCGCAGCGACCCAGTCAGCGTCGGTGCGGTACACCTGCTGGGACGCGGGGCGGGACCCGCATGGCGTCCACTGGGACTCACCGGGACTCACCGGGTCTCTGATCGGAACCACTGGGCCCGGATCTGCAGGCTCCACCGGGGGAGACACGAGACACCGCTAGCGAAGCGGGCTTTCAGCCGGTTCCTGGTGCCTGGCAGCGCCGCTGCCTCCTGCTCCCTCCCCTCCTCCCTCCTTCCCTCCCTCCCCTCCTTCCTTCCCTTTCCTCTCCACGGTGGATGTAGCCGCTGCTAGCCGTGCAGGGGCGGGCTCTGCTGTCTAAGGGCCTTCTGCTGTCTTAAAGGGCCCCTGCTGTTGATTAGGAGGCCTACTGTGGATGGGCTAATGTTGTGGTCATTTTATCATTAAATTACAATACGTAGACCCTTTAAGTCGCAACACACACGCGAGGTATCCAACATGTATTTTGTATTTTTTTTTAAAAACATTGTCATCTGCTCGCAATACTTCAATTCATTCCTTATTCTACACATTGTTTTGCAAAATATTAAGTGAGGTAACATCCACGACTAAAATAGATCCTACAGATGTTAAACTTAATTGTAATTAGCTTGTGACTGCATTATAACACGTATACAATCTCAATAAAACTGTACTAAGCATCTTTTTCACTGCAGCCATCACTTTTAGAGACATTACAATGACTTAAATTATAAAATCAGTCCACCCAGCTGTTCAATCAACCACAGGATGTCCTGTGAACCACCATGACATCTTTATAACTTTGAGACAACTTTGAGACAGTGAGAAGTATTAATATCTGTGGCCCCTTCCAAGTGCTACAGGCTTTCCTTCATCTTCTCTGTAAGAAGGTTAACTTTCCCCACATGTAAACAGCAGTGTGATAGACTATCAGACATCCCAAGTCTCCCAGAAGTTCCGGGAGTCTCCAGCAAATTAATAGTGTCTCCCTGATGCAAGCAAATCATATACAATCTCCCGGAAATCCGACCAAGCCAGCGAGAAAGACTTTTTTCTATGTCTATGGAGAAAGAGAAGCGCAAGAGAGCACAGAGAGATATACGTGCTGCGTGTGTGGCAGAATCACATCAACCAAATTCAAAATGTTCTGGGGGAGGACCCCCAGATCCCCCCAACCCCTGTATACAACAATTAGCAGGGGACCCTTTATACATCTGGGCCCAGGGGCCCTAAAGTTCTTGTGTGTGTGTGTGTGTGTGTGTGTGTGTGTGTGTGTGTGTGTGTGTGTGTGTGTGTGTGTGTGTGTGTGTGTGTGTGTGTGTGTGTGTGTGTGTGCAACTTGGGAACCCTGGACTATTAAGACTGTCGCGTTCATGTGTCCCCTCCTTTAGCAGGCTGCAAGGTAGATATGTAGTACATCTACCACAAAGCATACTACCACACAGCAGGAGAGGATGCAGAAAGCGAGGAAGTGCAGTGGCCAATGGAAGATTGCAGATAGCAGGACCAGTGGCAGGGCGTTATAAATAGCAACTGTCTATATATGATACCCCATCGGTGTTTATTTGAAGCGTCCAGTGGCTTTAAACAAGTGGCCCTTAGCCAACAAAGCTCTCTGCCATCCATGCTAAGAAGAAGCCTAGGAAATAATGTCTAATCTGTGGGAGTGAGCTTTGTTGAATGTCTAATCAATGAGAGCCGGGTGAAGAGACTAGTCGCCCCCCCCCCCCCCCCCCCCCCGAGAAGCCTGCTAACCAGGCCAGATGACGCTGATATTTTAAGGGAGAGCAGGAATGAGGGGGTTTCAACCAAATCGATTGCAGAGATCCAAGTCATCCTACATTTTATAAAACTTCTGTAGCCAATAAGTTAGACAGGTGTAAACAACCTGCATGCTCATGTTGAGTAGCTTCCTTACACACTCATCCTCCACACATAAAAATAATGTTGGCTCAGTTCATTGGCAGGGTAGATTCTGTGGACCAAAGCAGGTCAGCACTGAGTTGTTTTGATATTTTCTTAACAGGTGGAATGGAGGTCTATGACCGCAGAAAATAGAAAAATGACTTACTCAATTTTAAACAACAGCAACAACAGCCTGAACCTTTAATATTGTAAAGATTAAGATGAAGATTCGTATGGCATGCACCAAGTGATATGATGTCTAGATTATCGTAGGCGTGGTGGAACCGGGCATCTAAACCCAGCCCAAGAATGCATAATTGAGGGAAATGGTGAGTTTCTAAACAACGGAAAGCATTCATTACAGCCAAAGGAAGTCAGTGCACAACACCAAACGGACGTGTGCTATAATTAAGCCTATTCCAATCAACAGGAAAAATAGACAGAAAATAGTAAATAGAAGTACACACACAGTTGAATGGGATCCTCATAAAACATTAATGGTGTGATCCCACAGCAGCAGCAGTCTGGCTGGCGTCTGGCGCTACCCAGAGCCAGGTCAGCTCTAGAGTGAAGGGCAGTAGGAGGGGAGGGTGTTCACACACACACACACACACACACACACACACTATGGGGGGCATTTTATGCCAGCGAACTATACTAAAACGCGTGTACAGCGCCTATGCGATGACATCAAACCTCTAACGTGCGCGTGTACATTCCATTCACTTTCAATGGACAGACGAGCGTCACGTAGGCGTCACGCAGACGCTGCACACGCGTTGTTGCGCATACGCCTACGTGACGTGTGCGTGACGGGTGAACTACGCCTCAAATACGTGATGTGAATACCACGCGTGACTGTTAAGTACAATTCTACGTGAGCGTACAGCACACGCTGTGTAGTGTTTGTGGAAATCCAATAGCGACGGGTCATTGGTGCCGTGCCACGCGTTAACGCAGCGGACGCCTGTGCGCACGCTCGTCTCAATGTACAAATAGGCCTAATCATTTACTTTATGATGACGAATTTTGAGTTTAACAGCTGCTTCGCTTCGCAATTCAAGCAGTCCATGTATTACCAAGAGACGATGTGACAGTTTAGGGACGGGCGGCCATATAGCCTGGCAAGCCAGACCTACATCAGAAAGATGTAAGGTCTGGCGCAGCTCCATTGGCAGTGTGGGCGGGATAAACGGTTGTCTTTCAAGTTCCCTCTGCACGCAATAGGATAGCGCTACAACCAATCAGAGCAACGAAGAAGGTGACGTAGTCAGAGCGACGGCTCTGACTACGTAATTAATCAAAACTCCGAATACATATTTATTTTCGAGGAAAGACTTCAGTGCCGTTCTTTGTTCTTTTCTCAAATAAAATGTTAACTTCAAGTCTTGAAGAGTCGCGGCCAAAGCCGAGTGGAAAGACAGCCATTCGCCAGCAGCAGCAGCCATTGTTTACCTCTAACACAGAACCGTCGCATTTCTGTCGTCATTAGGTAGCCCGGCTTTCGACTCCGCCCCTCACGCTGTGATTGGTCAGACATACAAGACACACTTGGTGTTTCCAGCACCAAAAAGCGGACGGAGCTTTGCTAGACTACACTAGCTGCCAAATAAATTTGCTGCCGCTAGGGGGTGTCTAGAGTTCTAGGCTAGCGGCCATAGGGAGGTTCGGGACATTTCCTGAACGGCCGGACGATTTCAGGCCGAGCCGGCCGTCATTTTTTTTTAATTTTAATTTTGTATTTTGTGTATTATTTTTGGGCCGGTCCAGGACTGTCATAATACGTCGGTCGTAGATCCGGGGTGCGCACGATCCCCCTCGGGTCCGCGGCTGGCGGGTCCGGTGCTGGGTTCGCGCCACCCCCCACCTCCGTTGACAATCGCGCCGAATTCTTTTCCCACTCCAGCCCTGGTCCCCACCACTTCTAAAACCAAACTGACGTCCTTGCATGTAGGCCTAGCTTTTGTCAGTTTGATATTTCATTTTTACATTTTAAACAAAAAACAATAAACAGACCGGTTTTTTCCGGGTTTTTTTGTCTGGGTTATTTGTACATTGAGACGAGCGTGCACACAGGCGTCCGCTGCGTTCGCACGTGGCGTGACACTTATCACCCGTCACCACCCCTTCAGTTTTGGTGTACTCGCAATACGCGTGCCTGTACGCACGCGTCTTTTGCGGTCTTTATGCAGACGTAGGCGACGCGGTTTAGGCGTTTTAGTATAGTTCGCTGGCATGAAATGCCCCCCATAGAAATGCCCCCCCCCCCCCCCCACACACACACACACACACACACACACACACACACACACACACCTGTAAAAAGATGTTCGCTGCCCTGCCTAACCCCGCCACCACTGCAGACCTATTGAACAATCCAAGCCATTCATAGTGAAATGAGCCTCGCAAAGAAACTGTAAACTGCAGGGAGGGTGTGGACCTATGGGCCTTTTTACGTCTTCTGCGACAAACAGCCTGTTCTTTTTATTTATACAATGTATGCTTTTCAGAACAAGAGGGGCAGACGCTGCTGATTCAATACATGCCTTTCAGTCCAATTTATATCAGCAGACATTTACTCTACAACTCATTATGGCATGATGATAACCTGGAAGCTGGCAACCCCAGGATTAGAAGTTGAAAGTTATAACCAAGGCATATCAACAGGCATATCAACAGGCAACATAATTTATAAAAGATCAAACTATGAATGAGCGTGTCAATTTCCAGTTCTCAGGAAATTGTGGCTTCAACCACACATAATATTGATTACATAGTTGGCAGAGCAGAGGCGTAAAGAGTACTGACAAATCCTACTTTAGTATAGTATAGGTTACTTTGTTACACAAAGCATTTCTTGAGTACATCATTTAACTCAAAACCTAAAGTACTCAAAAAAGTACAGTTACATGAAAAAGCTACGAGTAACTTTAGTCATTTGTAACTTTACACCCCTGATAGTTGGGGCGGTGACCTCCTACACCATCGCCAATGGAATTCAATGGATCAATACACTCCACCACATTTAATCACTATTAATTACTAGGAAAACCTATTTTCACCCAGGAAGCAAGTCGTTTTAAGGTGCTGTAGGTAAGATTTAAGAAGTATTGTGTAATTTGTTAGAAATGGCATTGCCATCTGCCAGCTATTATAGTGAAATAAATGTGCTGTGAGAATATCTGTTTCGAGTGGACTGTACCTGCCTCTGTATGAGCCAATTTAGATTTTAGCCACCAGCTAATTTCTTACCAATCAGAACCAATTTCTTTGCTGATTGGTTCGGGAAATCCATCTTGCCTGTCAATCACAGGTGCGTTAAATGCAACACTTCGCAATGGCAGAGAAACATAGGGAGGGAGGGAGGAAGGGCAGCAGAGGGGGAGGGGACATTGTTTTGGTTGTTTAGTTTCAAAATCTTTCTCTCTTCTGCTCTTTTCTGCTCCCTCCCTCCCTCTTTTCAACTCTCAAATCTTACTTACAGCAGCTTTAAGGACAATTAAGTGAGGTTGGTACCTGTATGTAGCTGGTAGTCCCGCATGGTGACTCCTCTTCCTCCCTGGGGCATCATGCTCTTCATCCTGTAGGCTTCCTCGGGGTGGTTGAAACGGAAGAAAGACGATTGGCCGAAACAGAGCATACAGCCTGGAAGAAAAAAAGTGGAAGAAGCGCTGTTATTATGGAGCTAAAGCATAACTAAGGAAGTAGTCATCACATCATAGTGGTACAGAAGACCATACAATACATTCCACGTTACTGCTGAAACCATTGGTTCATTAATGAATTAGTCGACAACTAATTGATTATTTATAATGTTGCAAAAAAAGATCCCTAGATGTTCTTTGATGAACAGGTTGATTAGGAGTCTTAATAAACAACAATGATCTACTAATCTGAATATAAAACCTTTAACGTGATCTCTCTGTACGTGATCTCTCTGTACTGTGTGTTCTTTTGACACAGACCATCCATGCAGCCCTTCATGAAACCATAAGAGCTGCCTCCTGTTGCGTGACCATGGCAGAATGCAGGCGCCTCTCAGAGAGCGTCGGAGGCAGCTTACTGACAGAAACTCCAACATTCACTCTGCATCCAGACACTGTTCACTGTCATCAGTGCAGTACCACACACACACACACACACACACACACACACACACACACACACACACACACACACACACACACACACACACACACACACACACACACACACACACACACACACACACACACACACACACACACACACACACACACACACACACACACAATCCTTTATAACCACCACCAAAGACCGCGATCAATGACATTCAGAGAAATGACATGGAGACGCAGAATAGAAGGAAAACTAAAGTAGCAGCATATTTATTGCGGTACCGTTTCAAGGATAATGACATTTAATTTTATTTTTAAAAAATCTACCTCTAGCAAATCTTGTAATACTAGCCTACTCCTCTTGTTTTGCTAATGATTTTCCAATTCCTGGAACTCTAAAACTGCACTTCATCACTTTTCCTGGATTTTTCCGGAGGAAAAAAGGACCATAAACTATAATTTTTTATTTGGTGCACAACCAAATCAAATTGTATTTAGAGCAAATTGTATTATTGTTGGATGTACTTTGTGGGTTAAGACATTTTCAACTGCAGCTGGGTGATAATGATACCATTATACATTTGTCTGGGATTTTGCTTATCCTAATAATCAAAATCTATAGTTTAAAAGGGGATATATCTTTGTTTACATTACAGAAATTCAAACTGTAGACTGTTATGGCAGAGCAAAATATTACTTGCTTGAACAGCATAATTACATTGCTAATAATCATTTCTAAATATTATCATCCAAACATTATCATATTATCGCAATTGTGTTAATGGTTCAAAAAGTATAATTTGCATTGTGGCATTCCAGTGCAAATTCAGATACCTAAAAAACAGGCCTGTGTTATTAAGGTATTATTAGTTTTGAATCATTGGCAGATATTTCAAGGAGACCCTTATAGCCAGCAGCAGGTCTTATCAGTTCTGCCTTATACTGTCATTCTCTCTGGCCCTCACATGGCCTTTGTCTGGTCCCACTAACAATGCCCCACTCTAGGCAGAATGCAGACAATAACGGCAAATGAGATATAGGCCTACTCTTGGCACAGTGACACTGCAATGAAAGGCACAACAACAGCCAGTGACATCAGCAGTGTTCTCCAGTTACAAGCCTCGTCTAAAATGTCAACAATATAAAAACATCACATAACTGATTCAGTAACTGTCTCTATTGTGTTGCACTACTGTACGGTACTGAGTGCTGTAGCTCAGGTTCAGCAGACAATTTACAATTTATCAGCGTTTGTTTTCCAGCTGTGATCATCCTCAAGATAACCCACTGCATCGAGACAGGAAATGCAATGTCTGAGTTAAAAACGTATGAAAACTCGTCTATCAAAAAAAATGGACGTGTAAGGCAACAGCTGCTTTGGAAAAAGCACACCTGCTTACCTGGAGAGGCCCTGACAGGAAGAACACACACTCTTCACAAGAACAATGACAAAGACAATCTGCTGTGATATGGGAATCCTGAAAAGTATTTTAATGTTTTAAAGTACAGCAGTCACCACTGATATTGGTTATATGCACTAGAGGCATCAAGTACATGTAAGGCAGGCTCAACATTGGGTCCACCCTTAAAGATTAACAAAACACAACAATCTATAATCAATTGCTTGTTCTGGTTGGCTAGAATAAGTGAGTCGGTGATGTGACTTCTCAAACAAACATTAGCCAGTGACAAAAGGTTAGGTGGTACCCAGTGATTGGTTACTCTTGGTACCCAGTGATTGGTTACTTGTTACGGCAGGGGATTGCCATCCTAACAGTTGCCATTATGAAAGTGTGGAACATTCATGATGCATGATGATGATGATGGAGCTGTGGTTTGGAGCGCCACATCATCTTTACCATAGAGTCTTTAAGCTCTTCGCTTGAGCAGTCATCTGACTTCCCCACACCATCTTCAATCTCTGGCTTTTTGTGTCTTTAGCTCCATGTACTATGTACTATGTACTATGTACTATGTACTATTCTCTCTCTCTCTCTCTCTCTCTCTCTCTCTCTCTCTCTCTCTCTCTCTCTGACATGATCTCTCTGATTAAGGGCCGACTGAGTCACACACATCACACTGAAAAAATAAAACAGCCATTCAAATACCCATAGCCTGAGGTTAGATGAATAAGAACCAGTCATGACAAAGTCTGACAGTGAATTTGGAATATCAGGGAAAAGCATCAATAGTTTGGATTTCTTAGACGACTGTCTGTCTATTCAGGTATTATACAGTGGTGGCTTTTGTATGATTTTAGTTCACTGCAAAAATATGTTTTTATTTAATCTAAAACATTCCAGCAGCAAATGTGATGGTGATATTTAAATGTCATTAATTATATCGGTGCTACATCACTAAAACATCCGAATGTTACCCACCAAGGATCAAAACAACTGACATTGTGTTCATCACATACACAAATGCACGTAGCTAAATATATTTTCAAATCGGTTTAGATTGGGCTCCTTTACAAGCCGTCTGGAGCAGCGCTGCATTCAACATGTTTATGGGGGCCTTCCTCCACCGGTGTCTAGAGCTCTGTGTGAAGCCCAGGAAATCACCCAGGATCGGTTGCTTTGATGCTTATATGAAAAGACACTTCTATCATGTGCTGTTTTCTCAGCAGAACAGACTGCTCTGGGCTGTTACACACTGGCTTAGGGTTCACGCTCCCTCTATCACCCTCAGGGGCTCTGACCCACAGCCAGGCCATAGGTCATGCTGTGTGTGTGTGTGTGTGTGTGTGTGTGTGTGTGTGTGTGTGTGTGTGTGTGTGTGTGTGTGTGTGTGTGTGTGTGTGTGTGTGTGTGTTCACTGACAGGAGAGGCCATCAGGGATCAGTACATGGGGGTGAGTCAGCAAAACAAATAAAGAACACTCGCTTGCCCACTCCTCACGTGCATGCACACACACCATACAATATTGATGAGACCACACATAGGTGCGCATGTCCACACAGTAACCTGATACTATGAACACACAAACACACACACATAATTTTCCTCCAAGAGTATGTTACATACACCAATTATCTCCCATCTGAAAGCTACAGAACCGTAATGGAAAGCATGAGTACATAACACAAGCCGGGATCCTATTGGTTGGTGTATACACCAGCATGCTCTAACCACTGTCATGAGTTCCCAGTCCCATGAATGATCCTTACATGTGATTCTGTGGTGTGTGTTAATGACCATCCCCCTAGCCCCTTCTTGTCTATAAAGATAGTACAATAGATCAATAGGTATGAACATTTTCAATAAATTATTGAATTAATAAATAATAAACATTAAGCCACCTCAGTCACCTCAGTCAATTAAATGTTTGGCCATTTGTCATAATTTGGCATTTTCACGACCGACTGAAAAACTGAGAGTTTTGAGTTATTTTTATTTCACAAGACTGAGCAGATTTTTTGTCTGGGACGGATGACCTTTATTGAAATTTACACAATAACCAAAAAAATGGCTCCGATTTATTAGTTTGAATCCTCGAGTGAGCGTCATTGTCATCAAACGAATCTTGGGCAGTGGTCCAAATCAAGGGGCAATTTTCCCACCTAAAATCGATCCATCTGCCTTGAGGTTTTCAGCGCAGTGCTCTCTTTATGGGCTCGCAGTTCTTCACAGCCAATCAGAGCTAATCAATTTAGCCATTACCCCCCAGCAGTCACTTGTCAAGATTGATTCTGGCACGGCAGCAAAACTGAGCATGAGGAACGCATCGCCACGAAAGCAATAAATGTCAGCACCCCAAATGCTCGATTTATTGGCCCCAAGGGATCTTTTAGGATCTATCAAAGGCCCCGGAAAAAAACAGTTTGTGGGGGGAATTACAGGACGACGGATCACAAATCGCACGCACGCACACACATACACTTATCAATTCATCAAAGCACGCCCAGCCATGTTAACCGAGTGCGATTGCACTGCTTTGTTTTATAAATACACAACGGGGAGGAAACGCAACACAAATACTGTTCTGTGTACAGTCTGACGAGGGTAAAGGTTTAAACAAATGATGTCATGTAATTGCCCTCACTGCATGGGGCCGAATAGTTTAAATCATGAAACATACATATATAAAATAAGGTAAAATACTAAATGGGAACTTTAGCAGGTAAGCTGGTGTGTATAATACATGCTTGAGTGTATGGTCACATACTGTGGATGTGCCATTCTCATATGAAGCAAACCCATGAGCAGAACTAACCTAACCTCACAAAATAAGTAGGCCTAGTCTCTGTTATGAATGGCAATAACCACAGTATTGCCAAATGCAAAGTCAAGAGTATGTTTTCCCACAATGGGGTTTCCCAGCAGGCTCAACACAGGTTAATTGTTAACACCCAGGGACATTTCTAGGATTTGAGGACATTCAGGGATTAGCCCAGACCTCTTTCCTCCCCCGGAAACGTTTATGATAACAAGCTCTATTTTTATGTCTTTTTTATGCATTCTGGCACCTTATTTACATTCAAAGTTTGTCTTAATCATTGAAAAATGTAAATGCGTACCTCAAAAACTGTTGTTTACTTTCCAGATTAATTATGAATGTGATGCTAGAAATTGAAGTAGTTAGTAATTAGTATTAGTATTGAGTAGAAGCAGAATACTCACAATTGCCATCATTAAACATGTATTAACATGCTACAGTACCAGAACAGAGAAAAACAGTTTAATGTATTTATGTTAACATTAGTTTATTTGAATATTACATTTTCTTTCACACTCACGCACACACTTTTTTTTTACAAGCCCTGTAACCAGTGTGCTCTCTCTCTTTCTCTCTCTCTCACTCACACAAATAGGGTGTGTGCCAAGTAGTATGAAGTAGATCTGCTGCTTGAATGACACAAAAAGTACTTTTTGTGCATTTTTGATCTACGATATCATATTATTTTCGAGGGCTTGATGAATAGATACAGGGCTATTTTTTTATTATGGTTATTTTTGGGGGGGAAATGTAAAAAAAAATATATATATATTTTTTTAGATCATAAAACATTTGGGGCTGTAGCCCCGGACGCCCAGGCCTAACGAGGCCCATGTTAACATTGATTCATTATGAGTCTGTTTTTATTTAGGTATGTCAGAGCAGCGCTTTCTCTACAAAAACTATTGTTCATGTTGATTCTATGGCACACATATATAAGTAAATAAAACAGATATAACTGCGTCAAGAGTTACAATACAGCAGATCATTTTGGATCTTTTATTACCACGACATATAGTGTGCACATAAAAAGCAGGGATTTGGTTTAAAAAGATAATGAAGTGGACTTAGTCCAAGTGACACCACAACCAAGACGAGTTTGGATATATTTGTGCATATTATACATATAGCATATATGCTTAATGTGTGCCTTCACCAGTAGAAAATAGTGTTGCTCCACGATATAAACATATGGTTGAGTTTTCTGGCTCCTCTCATCCAGTCCATCCAAGTACTGCTAATACAGTAACAAGCAGCCCCCCTCCCCTCTCTACCCAGGTGGTCCGCTCACCTCCCATTAGGTCACATCCTCCATGCCATCTTACTGAGGAGTGGGTATGGTGATCAACTTTCCCTAAAGCAGACAGGGTGGTCGGTGCTCAACAGTACGCGGTGAAGACCATTTGCTTTTTGATAACCTTAAGCTGTGGTTAAAGGTATACATTGAAGATATGGAATGCAAGCTTTAAAAAGGTATACATTTTTTAGGGTACATTTTTTTTGCCTTCATTAGGTACATTTTTGTCACACTAAATCCATAAATTGAAAAGAATTCAAGATGACTGTCTAGGCTGGTGCTGAGATGTAACACGCTACAAACGATTTCTGAATTTTGGAAGAATTCTGAAATCCTGAAACAAAAGAGCTTGTCAACTACTTCAAGGCTTTTTTTGCCGCGGATGTCAAAATGTCAATGTGGTCAAGCCAAAAAACAAAGAGCAAAACAGGCATCTTGGGACTCTGAAATACTGAAAGAAAGCAGAGAATTACGCATGGAAACTGTGGGGAATTTTGGAGCATTGAAGACGGAAATAAATTAACTAAGAGAAGACATCAGAGTACTGAAAATAAGAATGGATGCAGCAGAAATAAGAATTGTGGAAAATGAGGACCGGGAAATCGGTATGACCAAAGTGGTCATCCACATTCGACTGGAAACAACTGGAAGCAAAATGTGAAGATCTTGAAGGCCATGCCCGAAGGAATAATCTAAGAATTTTTTCAGTGCTTGAAAAATGTGAGGGAAATAACAGTTGAGTTTGTGAACAAAAATAAATTGACTTAATTCCCTACATTTACTATTATTATTATTATTATTATTAATAATAATAATAATTAATAAAATAATAATCCAATAATTTGGACTTAATTCATTCAACACTTTTGAGCTTTAGAGACATTTTCACCATCATTCCTCGAAGGCTGGGCTAGGCAATAATTACTCACTTGTGCTTTTGCACAATCTTATGAGAGAGAGAGAGAGAGAGAGAGAGAGAGAGAGAGAGAGAGAGAGAGAGAGAGAGAGAGAGAGAGAGAGAGAGAGAGATCTATGTCAACACAAAATATTGCTTGTAAAATATGGCACTTTTAATAATCACAATGTATGACAGCATTCTGTATAGAAGACGTCAGATAGAAGCTGACTAAGCTTGTATCTTAGTCAGCTAAGGGAGAGAAGGATAAGTGTGTGTGTGTGTGTGTGTGTGTGTGTGTGTGTGTGTGTGTGTGTGTGTGTGTGTGTGTGTGTGTGTGTGTGTGTGTGTGTGTGTGTGTGTGTGTGTGTTTGTGCGCATTTGTATGTCCCTAGTTAAAGAGCTAGATTGATTTCAAGGTGAGGGGGGTTGGAGTAGACATTCTCCTTCTCACTCAGCACTCTTGAGAACGCCCGCCCTCCCACTAACCTGCTCCCTCCATGTCATCATGAAGAGTGCACTCTGGGAATTGTTCCAAGATGGAGTACTGTCCCCTTTATCACCCACAAGCTGCCAAGACAGACATGGTATATATACAGCAGGCAAACCATAGAATGTGATGTGCTTGAGATGACCAGCGCATCCAACAAAGACAAATGAAGATCGCCAAAGCCTCCCCCTTCCAGGAAAGAACATATACACCTTACACTATTCTTCAGTACTGTCACATCAGAGGTGACACTTCATTAATTATAGAGCATCATGCAATCCCTAGCCTGTGTTACTGTTTACTACTTTAGCTCCACCACTGTGCTTTCTTCAAAGCACACAATATTGAGGGTAGTGAATACACAATAGACTATTTTGTCCTGTGAGAAAAAGATGCATTTATCCAGCCCTGGCAGGAACATTTAGGCTAAGCCAATCACGGTTAATGCCAGATCATGGCTGAAGGGTATTGTGCCATTAAATGCAGCCAAGGTCCATTTAGCTCATTTGCAACACCTTTATGGAGTTGTATTACTACAAGTACTACAACATATTGTTTTGCAATATTTTACATTTTTTGTTGTCCCATTTAGATTACTGAAGCAATCCAAAATCAAAGGGAAAGGAAGGACTTTGAATTCTGTCGGAAAGTCTTCAGAAATGACAATAGTCCCAGAGAGGTGGCTTCACCCAGTAGAAACACACCCAGAACATGATCTTGATCATGTGATGTGCAGCGACCATCACACTCTGTACTAATCATGTATCTCAGACTGATCACAACAGAACAAAAATAGACTTGGCTTGCTATAGTTTTCTGTTTGTTGTTTGTGTTGACCATGAATTTACATATTTACTATGTTTTTAAAATATGAAGTGCCAGGGTATGAATATGATATCTTTGTTGGTTATTTATGTTATGTGATTCTGTTTTTTTTTTTTAAACTGTATGAAAAATGCAAAAAGCATGCGTTTTCACTTTTAGGAAAATAACAAGTCAAAGTCGACAAAAAAAGAATGAAAAATGTTAATCAGTATCAGTCCGCTGCTAAGCCACATGCACGGTGACGTCATAAAGAAACCTCGAGCGCTGGACACAAAGAGATGCTCATGTCTGGGGCTGACAGTTGCTATGGCAGGGTGGTGTTTTACAACCCCAATGGATAAAAGGAGCTATTGAGTTCCACCCACCAGTTAATCAATGACTGCTTTGGCCAGACCGGAGGCCATCAAGCCTGAGCATACATACTGGGAGACTGGTTTCGAAAAGAGCAGTGGAGGAGGGGGGGCACTAAAGCCATGACACAAGCCACAGAGTGCACCGTCAGTGGGAACCACAGTCAAGTTTTCCACTGGCAACATTTTCAGCTGAACCGTCGGAACGCAGCCGTGCACGCAAGGCGCTACAGCCGAAGAATCTATCGCTACACGCAGAAAAAAAAAACAGCAATGTCGACACATAGTAACTCCGTTTATACAAACAAAGATCTGAAACTCTAGTGACATAGTGCCAAAAGAAAATAACAGTATCGGATATTGTGGCTGATAATATTTTTCCACAAACTTTCTTTTCTGCACTGTCATCGCCTTTGCATAGAGGGATATGTTCTAACAAGTATTCTAACAGTTATATGGTAAAAGGAAAAGGCTTCAATTTAACATTTTACTCAAGTGAAATGACCTTTATGTCCCATTCTCAAGTATTTAAAAATAAAAGTACTTTTATTGTTCTGTTTAACTGGCCGCATTACATATGAATATACATTTTTATTAAAACTAGGCCTAAATATGGTAGGCTAGCCTACATGCAGTTGGTACAGATCCATGTATTGGAGTCTAAAGAATAGAACTGCCTCGAAATATTAGCCAAGTACAGTACACAAGTAAAAGTTACTTAGACTTTCTAAAGTTATTTAGATTTTTTAAACTAACGTCGTCAACTTATTGTCTACGTATTGTTTTCACAGAAGCCTAACTGCAGACCAGATGTGACCACCTGTTTCTTGCCGTCTCGTGCATCGGGGGCTGGTCACCACCTCAACAGATGTTCTCTCCTCTAAACTCCCTGCTCCTTTTGTCAGCGTATTTAACCTCCTGCTGTTAAACATGGTGCTGCGCAGGCACGCTCCCAATCAATCAGTATCAATAGTGCATAATCTATCCTCTCCTGTGGTCTTCTACTTTAATGTCTCAAAAGGTGACTTCCCAACAGGTGACATAAAATACTGTTCTGCTTCTGGGAACTGGTTAACCCTTTTCCTTCCTTTAGCTTTAACTAACAACGTACACGTATTCCAGCAGCACTCAGTGGTTTGCATAATGTTGGTTTTATACAAAGCAGTCATTAATGGAAAGTGTTTGTGATACCTTTCACAATCTCTCTCACACACACACACATTTAATTAATTGCATTTTGCATTTATATAGCGCTTTTCAAGAACCCAAAGCGCTTTTACATAGTGTGTGTGTGTGTGTGTGGGGGGGAGATATGACACCTCATCCGCTACCAGAGTGTAGCACCCACTTGGGTGATGCACGGCAGCCAGTACGCGCCAGAACGCTCACCACACACTGGCACACAGCGGAGAGGTGAGGAATGAAACTGACCAATTAGAGACCAGGGGATGATTAGGTGGCCATGTTGGTACAAGAGCCGGGTTGGGAATTTGGCCGGGACACCGGGGTTAGCACCCCTACTCTTGCGATGAGTGCCACGGGATCTTTAGTGACCACAGGGAGTCAGGACCTCGGTTTAACGTCTCATCCGAAAGACGGTGCTCTAGACAGGGAGTCCCCGTCTCCATCCCGGGGCATTGGGGATCTTACAGAGGCCAGAGGGATGAGCACCCCCTACTGGCCCTCCAACACCACTGCCAGCACCACCTCGTCCCCCATCCAGAGATGGACCAGACCAGCCCCCGCTTAGCTTCCAAAGAAACCAGCAGTGCAAGGCAGGTAGCCATGGTGCATACTTCCTGCACCCCCGCTTGTCCTGCACCCCTGCTTGTCCTGCACCCCTGCTTGTCCTGCTCCCCCGCTTGTCCTGCTCCCCCGCTTGTCCTGCACCCCCACTTGTCCTGCACCCCCACTTGTCCTGCACCCCCACTTGTCCTGCACCCCCACTTGTCCTGCACCCTGCCTTTGGCCCATTCTGTGGCATATCTCTTTCCATGCATGGGGGTCAACCCAATGTGTCAACCACATGACATATGATTGAATGGATTGGTGCAGAGACATCACGCTAGGCTATATGGATGACTTCTTCTTCTTCTTCTTCTTCTTCAGTACTGCATGATGACTGCATGATGTGGGGTCTTTACATCCGCACAAGCCATGGCCTACCTACGGTGTCCCTGTAGGGTTACAAGTCTTGGTTTTGCTAGGTAGTTAAACGCCAAATTTAGATGGTGTGGGGGGGGGGGGGGGGGGGATATTGCTTTGACCACATTCATTTGCAAGCCTCGCTTGCTTCATCTCGGCCCTTAAGTGTAATAACAGCAGACAGACATGGGCTGCTGCCAACTGGAGGAAGAGTTATGTCTGCTATCATGGCAGAGATTTAAATAGGCCTCTTTCTGTGTTGCTGTTTATACACGTTGCATTTAGACAAACTAATACAACATGACAAGCTCATCACACTTACAAGACAGGATATAACAAATATAACAAATATCTTAATAGTCTCTTCAGGCAGTCTCTTCTTCTCTCCTGAAACACAACTCACTTAGCCTACTCGTGGACTTCAACGGGTTTTCTGTCTGCACTCTTCTTCAGCCCTAAATGTCCCCATAAACCCACCAGGACTGACCTGTAGTAACGCAACAGCGAGTAGTAACGTGCTGGTCGACGAGGTCACGAAGACAATAACTTCATACAATCGAGAGACAGACAAAAACAAAGCTTACTTACTTTAAGACGAAATGTGCAGAATCCCGGCGTTACTTTGTGGTTATCGCCACGCTGCTTTAAACCAGGCCACGTGTTTATCTGACATACTGTCTTACATACTGTCTTACATACTGTCTTACATACTGCTCATGATAGCGGAACCAGCGCTGCTCTTGTTATGAAGATCCTCAACCACAGGCTGTTATGTCCACGTCTGAGTGTGGACAATGGGGCTGTCTACTCGGCTTTCCTACTCTGTGGACAACAGACACCACGCAGCTTCAGCAGACACGTCGGTATATCCCTCTCCGTGTAAGTGGACGCAGTACAGTCCTGTCCTTATCCCCCACCGCGCATTGTCCTCTCCGTCAGTCCCTCAGCAGCGGCTCCATGTCCGCCATGTCCTCCCGCGGCTCTCCGACGGCTGGAGACGAGCAGCTGTTACCGACTAGAGATCCGACTAAGTCCTCTTCCCAGGACACACAGCAGCGTCTGGGCTGGGGGTGAGCTGTCATAGTGGGTGTGTGTGTGTGGGGGGGGACTTATGAATGGCGAGCTATGTAATTAAAGAGAGAGAGAGAGAGAGAGAGAGAGAGAGAGGAGAGAGAGAGAGAGAGAGAGAGAGAGAGGGGGGGGGGGGGGGGGGGTCATGAAGGGTTGTCTTCATGGCTTCCTCTTCCCCATCTGCTCTCTTGTCCTATAACGACGAGCCTACTTGTAAAAAATAAAGTATTTGGTTGTATATCTTTAATTGATGTATTTATAGAAGGGAAAAAGTTAACACGAATCGTGTTGTACATTCCCTATGGGTTATAGTCTTCAGAAAAGGCTTTACCCATTTGGTATTCATTTCACCATCAAAGCTATGGCAATATATGACACATGCTTTGTCATAACGGAGGTGTCATGAGTGACTCATGCGCTTTGCTTTTACAAGAATATTGTTTTTAATAGCCAAGAGGAAACCAAACCCAAGCCTTTAAATCGCAACTGCGAAAAATCCTACTAAATTACCCATTTGACTTTTATAATATAATAATATAATATAATATAAGAGTAATAGAGAGGAGAGAGTGTAACACATAACAACAATATGCAGCCACTGGACTACTGTTCCTACCAATAAGCCACGCTAAAGGTACATTAATGGCAATATTCTTCTAAGGCTTTTGTCAAACTGAGTTTGTCTGAAATGCCTTAGTGTACATTTACACAATGAATGAGTGAATGGGAATGATGGCAACAATCTGAATACATTACTTGGAAAATGAAGTGTAGAGCGAGCCCTACAGTCCACATCCCAGTCATGACTTCAACCCTTCAACCCCAAACGCCTCCGGGGCTAAAGTTGGATGAGTCTGGGCTAGAGAGGGCAATATAAATAGACCCATGTCCCCCCACTCAGGTTTCCCAGAGTGCATTTCCAGGTTGAAATACCAAAAGATAGGATAGATAGAGTGACAGGCCACACTGGAACACAACACAGACACATGGCTCCACACACACACACACACACACACACACACACACACACACACACACACACTCTCTGACCTCATCAGTGGTACATTCGATTGAACTTTAAGATAATTTTACCTTCCAATCCAAATTGGTCATTTTGATTCACAATCACTATTCTTGTAGTAAAAGTAAAAAAAGTGGTAGTCCAAGATCTAAGCACATATATGTTCAAGAAGTGTTATACAATAGTGCAATACAAATTGAAAATGATCATCATAGACTGTTACAAGCCAACATTGGATTGTAGTGAACTGCAACCATAAGGTCAACAAACAACACAATAACAATAATGTGACACCTGCGTAAATGCAATCCATTTAGAAGGCAGAAGACCTTTATTTGTACCACATGTGGTACAAATAACACGGATAGTGTTAGTTGACTTGTAGATGAGGAGCGCATCTGTAAAGGGGAAGTTGTTTCTTTATGAATGAGGCTAAGTGAAGTGGATCCAGTGGAAATTAACTGGGGAAGACAAGCTCCATCTTGTGCGTGTAGAGTTTGACTAACCACCATGATAGTACACCATGACTAGTATCACTGTCAGCTCCCAAAACACACAAACGCTGTTCTTATGTCGTCTCGTTTCCTACTCCTCCTCCTGTTGTATGTGGGAGGACGTTTACACTGATGAAATACGCCCTTCCCCACAGAAATACATGACAATTCTATAGGCCTACTATTGTTTTTCATCTTTCATTGGTATTGTGTTGACTCAAAAGATCCTATTCTGCCTCTATATCCTCATAAATCATACAGGTTTGTACAGTAGTTTTCATACATTGTGACAAGAAAAATATTACTGAAAAAAAAAAGATTGAATAGAACTTTTGTCTGATGCCACATGATATTTATCCAAAACATAGTAAATCCTACAAAGTATTAAGTACTCGCCAGGCACCACATAGCGGACGGGATATAAATGGCAGGCAGTAGACCAGGAGTGGAGAGATACTGTAACGTGCAGCATGTATAGACCACTAGCAAGAGCAACGACGCAGCTTGTCAAGCTAGATTAACTAGCATCATGTATTCAGCATTCACAAGCCACACAGCTGTTCAGCCGTCCGATACGGAGACCAAGATCCAAGCTCACGCGGTGGAACAAGTGGATTCAACGGTTTGAAAACTTTATCATAGCAATGAGCATTATCATGGAGGCTAGGAAAATAAGGTGGTACTTTATTCCTACCCGTGGGGAAATTGTTGCGCTACAGTTGCAATTACACAGGAAAAACAGGACAGACCTAAATAAAATAGAATTTAATAACATAAAGTGCGTAAAGTGTGCAGAGTGTGCCGTGTATAAAAATGTAGTAAAGTGCATTATAGCGCAAAAACAATATCAATATGATATGAAACAATATCTGAGGTAACCAAAGCTAGGGGTAGAGGTAGAGCTGAAGTGAAGACTAGAGCCACCTCAGCACCCCAGGTCACTGCAGTCCAACTCTCCACGGGAGGTAGAGGAGTTAAAGAGTTTGATGGCCCCTGGGAGGAAAGATCGACGGTGGCGTTCTGTTGCTGAAGGTGGCGAGTGGTGGAGTGGGTGAGAGTCATTGAGAAGAGCATTGCTGCTACATTTATCTGGAGAAAGAGTCCACGACATTTAAAATATGCTGGTTGGTAAAGATGACAATTATGAATAAACAAAGACAAAGCGAAAAGAACACAGTACCTTGTGTACCAATTCAGAAAAGCCATGCAGCAAGCAGGTGAGAACTTAGACACCTATCAAACCAGATTTTGCATGTTAGGCAAAGAATGTGAATTCGCTGAAGTTGATGGCGAGATCAAGGCACAATTAGTCTCGCATGGAATGCAGCAACGGTATAAGCCTGCCCAAGCCTGCTATTGGGCAACTACTGCAGTTGCCCAATGGCAGGCTTGGGCAGGCTTATACCAACAACCTACATCCGGTAAGCCAGACTAAGGCACAGTTGATTCAGAGCTGTACTTGAGAGAACCAGAAATGACTGTAGATGCTCTGCTAGATCATGGAAGAATGCTAGAGATTTCCGAACAGCAAGCAAAGGGCAGGGACTAGCCGCTGTTAATGCATTGGAGCTCAAAAACAGCAAACGCCAACATGCAGCCAACCGACACACAGAGAAGAACACAGCCAACACCCAATGCAGGAACTGTGAAGGAAGATACCCACACCAAGGTGACTGTTCAGCCAAAGGGAAAGAGTGCAGAGCTTGTGGAATGCCAAACCACTATGCGAAGGTATGCCGCTCCAGTCAGAGAACACCTGCACATGGAAGTCAAGAGGAAGACACAGCTTACAATAGACAGAGGAGCACAAAGAAGGTCAATCAATTGACAGCATGCTCTGAGAACACATACAAAGACTCATCAAGCAGTGACGACGATGCATATGTCTATGTAGTCAACAGCGACATGTGTGGAACAGCCCCAGACTCACGTTAAGCTAAACCGCGTCAGAGTAGGAGTGTTGATCAACTCAGGAGCACCTGAGCAGTGAATATTGTGACTGAAGAAGTGTTCAACACAATCATGCCAAAGCTGAGGCTCAGTACAGCTAAAATCAAGATATTCTCCTTTGGATCCAAGACTGCTCTACCCATCATGGGTGCATTCACTTGCAATGTCCAGCAACACACAAAGATGACAAAGATCATGTTCTACATTCTCACCGGTGACAGGCATTCTCCGCTCAGCTATGCAACAGCCAGTGAACTCTGACTGATACAGATAATCAGTGCTGTAAACACACCACGCAGCAGTCGCACTGTGGCAGATAAACTGATTGAGAGCTACCCAGAGCTGTTCATTGGAATAGGAAAGCTGATTCCCAGGTGAAATTACACATTGACACTGACATCCCCACAGACGGGTCCCTGTCCATATTCGCCAGAAAGTCCAGACGGAGCTTCAAAAGCTAGGACGATGGCATCATCGAGACGTTAACTGGACCAACACTCAGGGTATCCTCGTGATGCCGCCAAATCCAAAAGACCTTGACAAAGTCAGAATCTGCATTGACATGCGTCAAGCAAATACAGCTCTCCAGCGTGAATACCGCATTACACAATGGATGACGTGATCCATGAGCTCAACGGTGCAAAACTATTCTCGAAGCTGGACCTCACAGCAGGCTACCACCAGCTTGAACTTCACCCTGATAGCCTCATCTCAGGTTGAGACGATACAAGTGCCTAAACTTTGGCATATTGTCCATCACTGAAGTGTTCCAGAATGCCATATGTCAAACACTACAGGGTATACCTGACGTGAAGAATCTCAGTAATGACATTATAATCTACGCCGTCTCACAGAAGGAACGCGACGACACTCTAAGTGTTCAAGAGACTGACACTTAACCACAACAAATGTGAGTTAGCCATCGAGTTCTTTGGATTCATCTTCTCTGCTGACGGCAGACCCCAAAAAAGTGTCAGCCATTCACAAGGCCAGTGACCCCAAAGACCCAGCAGAAATCAGAAGTCTTTTCGCATTGGCCAACTACTGCTCCATAGCCTGGCTCCGCCCACCTACGTACTTCCGCTCAAATTTCATTTCACTTCAGTACTAAGGTCTGGCGATGCTACTATGTTAGAACGATTTCTTTTCCCCAAAATCTGCGGTCCAATCAGCGAACAGGAGGCGCGGCCTGAGAACAGTGACGTAGAGGTCGTACGCGAATTTCAGTTATTGAGCGTAAGTACGGAGGCGGGCGGAACCAGGCTAATGCTAATGCTCACTGCATCTGCCGTTTGTATACTGCGCGCAACGTGGTTTCTGGCGCATGAAATACGTCACGACCAAACGTTAGCGATTGGTTAAGGCAGATCCAGAGTGGCACTGGGCAGAGCCAATAGGTTTTAAACTTCAACAGCACCCGCCTTCAAGTGAGACCTCGTTTGTCTCTACAGCATTGCTAGACCTTTAGTATGAATGTAATGAGTACCAAGGTCTAGTTAGGACTAGGCTAACTGCTCCAGATTCATTAAAGACTTTTCCACCATCATGCTGCCACTCCGAGAGCTGACGAAGAAAGGAACTCTGTGGCAGTGGGGCCACAAACAAGCAATAGCACTCCAGGCGCTCAAAGACACCACGTGTCGTTCTTTGATGCAAAGAAAGAGACTGAACTCATTGTCCGGAAGACCGGTAGGTCTGGGCGCCATTCTTCGTCAAAAGGAAAAGGGAGAGAAATGCATTATAGCAAACACCAGGTGTGCACCCAGATATGTTGAGAAGAGGTACTTATAAGCACTTATAACTGTATGGACATGCATTCACCATGGTAACTGACCACAAGCCACTGATATGGAACAACCCAAGGTCAAAGCCACCTGCCTGGATCGAGAGATGGGGACTCAGACTCCAGCCATACAACTTTAGAGTCGAATACAGAATTCCATTTCTGGATTTCCTTGTAGCCATAGGTTCATGTACATTTGGGGTCAGAAACACTATACTGCCCCCTGGTGTACATGTTAATGTGGTATAGTAGTATACATGCAGGCCGCTCTGTGAAGAGCCAAGTATCGTGTTTCTGAGCCCTGACATGGCTCTTTGCAAACATGCTGTATGCAGAAGAGTACATTCAGCTTTACACTTTAAGGACGGAGGTGTTGCACCTACCTTGAGACAGGCGGACAGGCTGGGTGACTGGCAGGCCGTCCACGGCGCAGGGATTCCCGCATGGGTGCAGTGTGATGAGCCCTGAGTGGTTCTCTATGTAGCAGTGCTGGGCTGCCACGCCGGGCCCCTGGAGGTTTATGTCCATGGGGCCATGGCCCAGGGTGGTCTGGCCTGCAAGGGTAGAGGGGGGTACAGGGTCAGTGGTGGAGGACGTAAAGATGAAATACAGACACACACAATTGCACACACAAACACACACACACACACACACACACACACACACACACACAGCATTCATGATTGAAATCGTGTAAAATGTTATGTGACGGATATGTTTAAAATACACACACACACACACACACACACACACACACACAAATGCACACACACACACACACACTTGAAAGGCAATAAATGTGGCCCCTGATTTTTCCTGCATTCCTGCCTGTTGACTCCCAGACAGAGACAGGAAGGTCAGTAGACAGGACAGACAGACAATTCTGATGACAGACAGACAGGTACACACTGTCTAAAGGCACACAGTCAGGTAAATAATGGTAAAAACAAGGTCATGTCACAATGTGTGTATGTGTGTGTGTGTGTGTGTGTGTGTGTGTGTGTGTGTGTGTGTGTGTGTGTGTGTGTGTGTGTGTGTGTGTGTGTGTGTGTGTGTGTGTGTGTGTGTGTGTGTGTGTGTGTGTGTGCGTGTGTGCATGTGCGGTTGTTGAATGCCTCATGTAGATACAGGCCCACTATCATTGTGTGTTATGACAAGGAAGTTGTGTGTGTGTGTGTGTACAATTAAGGGGATGGGGGTTGATGGTTGATGGTCCTGTGTGTATAAGACAGCAGCCTCACCCTCAGCCAATGGCAGCAGTGTTATGGCTGTGCTCAGGCGTCCACTGCCCAGGCTGACCAGATGGGGGCGCTCTGCCTGGAACTTCAGCCCCTTGCCCGTCTCTATCAGGTCCAGTGGCGTGCTCTAGTGGTACACAGAATGACTATTATTGTTATAAAGTTCCCAGTGATCAGTCTGTCGGAACAAGGACTCCTTGGGCTCCTGATAATGGATGTTGAGATGTTGTTTTTATACAGAAGGTCACCAATGTGTACAATAATACGACATGATCTGCAATGACATTTTATATCACATATATATAATATAACAAACAATCAGCCAAACACATTGGTTCAATGTGATGAATAAGGAAGTTAAGTTGGTCAACACAGTCAGTATAATTCAGTATAGCCTACTTTACATTTCTAGGAAACAATCAGCCAAGCTATATGAGATGTTGATGAGATTAGTCATCGGTTTACAAGTGTAGTTGTTATTCATAAGTTACATTTTAACTGGCAGTGTTTCTGCCTGATTATCGATGCCAGCTAAATTTCTGTTTGGTTTAATGTTGGGTTTCAGTCCAATAGTCTAGGTATTTTTTAAATATTTTAAATATTCATTTGGTTTGGATGATTGTTCTGGGCTGTCGCCGGCGGGTTGTTTGAGTCTGAGGAGGATTTGACTGAGTGCACTCTTCATCAGCCTTACTCTGTGCGGCATGTATTAACAGGTATAGAGAAGGGTTTAAGACATTTTAATGCATAGAAATGTTTATACATATATAATAAAATATGCATGTCTACACAAACATATTTAAGTGAGTTAGTGTATGTGTGTGTGTGTGTGTGTGTGTGTGTGTGTGTGTGTGTGTGTGTGTGTGTGTGTGTGTGTGTGTGTGTGTGTGTGTGTGTGCCTGCTCTACTTCTTTACTCTCAGGCAGCACGCATGTTGACAAAAAAAGCCACAAGGCTGAGAACGTTGTCATGGCAACAGCGTGTGCTGTACAACGACACACCAGAGTTGCAATTAGGCATCATTAAGCGGCTGGAGGCCATCAAGTGAAAAGGGAAATTGTGCTTTTTAGCCATCTATTCATCGCTAATTAGCTGCTAGTGCGACTATACGCTGAAGTTAAATGTGTGTGTGTGTGTGTGTGTGTGTGTGTGTGTGTGTGTGTGTGTGTGTGTGTGTGTGTGTGTGTGTGTGTCATCTGTGAATTAGCATTGGATATTGTCCCATGGCATTACATATTCATTCCCAAGAGAGGTTGCTGCCTCTGCAGTTTGCAGCTAGCGGGTGTAGGCTTATCCGCCAGGAAATGAACTAGCTCTTTGTGGTGTAACTCCAGACCTGACATCGTTAGCGAATCTCTTCATTATGACACAAGCAAGCTGCAAATGCAATTAAAAAAATGAATAAAGCAATCAGTCTCAAAGAATCGTCTTGGTTGTTATATCCATTTTGGTTTGTTAGACCAACAATAACTAATAAACAATGTCTGCTACTCCCGCCATACCAAGGAGCACTGGTTCCAAGGTTTTCCAGGCAAAAGCAATGTGGTGTGGGATCATGGAGTCATTCTCTCCACTATTTAGCGGCCCATGTCTCTCCCAACAGGATTATCTCTTGTACCACAGTGGCATGGAGTCTGCAAAGTCCAGCGAATAAGAGGATTGTGTGTGTGTGTGTGTGTGTGTGTGGGGGGGGGGGGGGGGGGGGGGGGGGGGCTGGGGGGCTGGGGGCTGGAGTGGGTCTGTAAGGCAGATGGTGGTAGGAGAGGGCATGGTATGGGTTATGGGTGGGTGGGGTGGGGGGGGGGGGGGGTAGCAGAGTGCCTGGTCTTGTGTGTGCTACTGCTCCCATGTGGTGCAGCAACAGCATGCATCTCTCTTGTCCCTTTGGATGCTTCTGCTTTTTTGCCTTGGCTGACTCATTTTATCTGACTCTTTCTCCTCCTGTCTTACACCAACGGACACACACACACACACACACACACACACACACACACTTCTTCTTTTGCTCACCCATTAAAGCAGGCTAGTGGCTGATTGGTGTTGTCAGGGGTATAGCAGGTGGCAGATGAACCAGCCAATCACGTTGCCTGGCTCTGTAATTACAGACTGCAGGACCCCGAGAGGGAAACAGCAACAGAGGAAACTATGGGAGACTGACACAGCTGTACCGCCTGACTTTATCTGCCTGTTTTACCTCAAATGCATGCTGGGCTGATGTATCCAAAATAAAGAACCATAACAGGTATAGGCCTGCATGTTTTATCTGTGGGTTAGTGTCAATATACACATAAATATAATAATATATCATTTGGTAGCAGGTTTTGTTACAGCCTCTGGTACTGCAGCCCAATGAGATTAAAGCACCTTTTTGAAAGAAAAATGAAATGAAAAATGGAATCATTTCAAAGATATCCCCCTTCTTCATCTTGCCTTTCAACAGGAACACTTTGCATTGCCTTTGGCACCTCCTCTGGAGTGCCCTGTGTCAACTACATTCCTGAAAAAGGTTAGCGCAGCTATGGGCCTTAACTTGCCATCGATTACAAAAGATTTGTTTATACAACCAGACCTCATTTGGAAAAACATCCCCCCTCTTATTGGGAGTAAACACAGTGCGCAGTTGGAGAAGAAGGAGCTGGCGACCAGCCGTGGTTCTATGAGGACCAAGAAAAAGGGGAATGGTGCAAACTCCTAGAGCAAATATTGACCATCACTGCTGGGTGCTTTCAATCAATCAAAGTCGATTTTTGACTTTGGCAGGATAGTCTAACAGTGAGGGTGTTTGACTCCCAGTCATTGGGTTTCTGGGTTCAAACCCCCAATGTCCCCAGTCTACCTCTAGGCATCCTTGAGCAAGATGCATGCATCTAAAATTCACTGTAGATCGCTTTGGATAAAAACATCTGCTTATGACTACATGGGAAATAGTAAAATGTTAATGTTGTTCTGTGGCAGTAAAGCTCTTAACCTGTCCATAATGTATAACGTACTGGAGACCAAGACTTGAGTAGAAGTACAAGTACTATATCAAAAAAGTGACTTGAGTAGAAGTGTTCTTTAAAAACCATACTTAAGTGGAAGTACTAAAGTATTCAAAATGTTTTGTACTTAAGTATTGCGAGTAGAAGTATTTTAAAATGTACTACTCAAGTACTGAAAGTAAAAGTACAAGTACAAGTGTTGTGTTATGTGTAGGCTATATTAACAGGGATACAAACACATGTATGGTCAAAATAGAGAGAGCTAGTTGAAGCGCGTATTCTGATTAATTCTGAGTGTATTCTGATCATTAATTAGTAAGTCATTTAATATTTTGAATGGGTAAAACATTTGATTTTTATGTTTCATTAGGTGTGTTAGTTCAGCTGTCATCACAATCTGATATAGCTAATACTAGAATTGTCTATAGGCCTGTCTCATTTTGTGTAGTTTAACTTATTATTTGGTAGATTTGTCTTATTAATATGTAATTAATAGCATCTTAATATTTGCTGAAAGCCTTTCATGATTCTTGACATAATAGGTGTAAGTTCAGATATTAACACAGTGTATGAGCCTATTAAAATGACGCCTGTCTCTTTAAGACACGTCTTCCAGGGCTCTGGTAGCGCACAATTAAAGAAGCACTATGCAACTCGTTTATCAAAAATAACCTTAACCATGCAGGTTGAGAGTCGTTCTGATCGTTCTACAACACTTTCTGGGTTGTTTGGTGGGTGTTTCATCTCCCCCTGTTGGGTCCCCGCGGAAAAACAGAACATGCAACTTCATGTGGCCGTCCCGGCCACTTACGGATGTGACGCAGCGGAAGTATCCAATCGCGCCTCGAAAATGTAGTCAGATTGTAGTTTCACTGCTTTACGGTAGACCTGGGCGGGGGTGCCAAACATGGGTCCGGCTGAATATAAAGAGTCAGTTGCAAGGCAATTCTGGATCAATCGACAAATCCACTATGGATCCATCAAGACCCAAGAGGGGAAGGTCGGAGGAATCGAAGAATAAGAGAAAGGATTATGATAAACAAAGAAACCAGACACGAGTGAACATAGGGCGAGCATATGCAGAATGGCGTCAACTGAGAGACTCGGAAGAATGCAAAACGGACGCCGACTTGGCTGTCTTGCTGCTGAAATTGTAAGTAGCCTACCCTTGGGTGAACTTCGTTTTTGTAATGTGGTTTGAGAGTCTGTTGAACAATGTGTTTTGCTCGACCGTTTTATTGTGAGCCCTGTATGTGTTTAGCTTGGTTGCTTCATGGCTAGCTTGCTAGCTAGTGAGGGTTTATCCTAGCAGTGACTTACTACCACACATGTTTGTTTGCGGTCCGAATCCAGGTTCTCGTTGTGTATTACTATTTATTTATCGAAGTGGGGGGTGGGGGGCGTTGTCAATGAGTTTTTACGACAGTGTTGTAGGCCTATTCCGAAGCTGCAGGGGGAGCTCTATAGTGAGAAATGCGAGCCCAATTCCGGCGAAAACCCAGAAACAGCGGAGGAATAACCGAGTTGCATAGCGCACCTTTAAGCAGGTGAGCACTAATCAAAGCAACTTCGCATATGAGTCTCAGGGCTTCGTGAACAAGTACAGACCTGTGTTAGTGTTACACACTTAATATAGGTCTGCTTGAATGGCTTTTTTAATGTTCTTCTTTGTTTTAAAATAAACGCACTGACACACGGAACACGCACCAGCCATGGCTTGCTTATTACGGAGTAGTTTGTTTGGAAAACCCCCACATTGCCTGTTGCCTTTAATGTTAAATTAAAGGTAGCCAAGCCTCCAGAGTACAGGAACACGCAGCGCTTGTTCCCTAGCCTGGCTCCGCCCGCCTCCGTACTTCCGCTCAATTTTCATTTCACTTCAGTACTAGGTCTGGCAGCGCTGTATGTTAGAACGATTTCTTTTCCCTCAAATGTGCCTTCCAATCTGCGAACAGGAGGCGCGGCCTGAGAACAGTGACGTAGAGGTCGTGCACGAATTTCAGTTATTGAGCGTAAGTACGGAGGCGGGCGGAGGCTAATGCTAATGCTCACTGCATCTGCCGTTTGTATACTGCGCGCAACGTGGTTTCTGGCGCATGAAATACGTCACGACCAAACGTTAGCGATTGGTTAAGGCAGATCCAGAGTGGCACTGGGCAGAGCCAATAGGTTTTAAACTTCAACAGCACCCGCCTTCAAGTGAGACATCGTTTGTCTCTACAGCACTGCTAGACCTTTAGTATGAATGAAATGAGTACGAAGGTCTAGTTAGGACTAGGCTACTTGTTCCCGAGGGTTCACGACGCTAACGTGTTAGCTTATTTTACTTATAACTATATAATTTGTTTTCTTTCAGCAGCCCGTGCTATCTGATATGCAGCTAACCAGCCAGTAGCCAAGCCTCTGAGGGCGCGCCATTCGTTCGTGCCCGAAGAGGAGCACGCGCAGAGGAGGGAGGGGGGAGGGACAAATGGCAGTTGAGTTTGATAGACAAGTCACCATCCAAACATCTTGAACGTAACGCTCATAATGATTGGATGGAGTTTTTTCAGTCCTGCCCATCCCACAGATGACTATTTTTTTCGGTGTATGTGTCATATCATTTAATTCATTGGTTTCAATCTGTGTGAAGGAGATTTTAAGCAATATGGTAAAAAAATGCTGCAGGAAAACATCATCCACCCTACCTTTAATGAATGAGTTCGGCCATTGATATCGGCTATTTGACAATTCAATGTTTATGAAAAGGGAATGCTTATCCTCCCATCGCGCCCAGGCTAATAGCGGAGTTGATATGCCTATGCTTTCCCTTTGCAGAACGCGCTGTCTCTACTGTTTAATTTGTCTTCTAGGCAACATGCACTAAGCCTATGATTTCAGACAGTGAAACATCTGCCAGAAAGCATCATGAGATGAGATGTTCGTTCACTTTTTTTTCTCCAATAAGACAGCTGTGCGTGCATGAATTCGAGTTTGTGCGCTCTTGATTACGAGGAGCGCAATTGGGTTTTAAGCGAGGATGCGGAGACATGCAGGAAGAAGTTACGGACGCCACCATTATGTGATTGACTCTCATTTAATAGGCCTACTATATTCTACAATTGTTAAAAGCGTGGATGTCACGTCAGTATAACCAGATTTATTTTGCGATGGGTCCCGACGGACGTTTTGTGAGTAGCGAGTAACGACTCAGCACTTGAAAAATGTTATCGGAGTAAAAGTATTAAACTCATCAAAAATATGTAGTGAAGTAAAAGTGGAAGTAGGAGGAAAAAATAATACTCAAGTAAAGTACAGATACCGCATTTTAGTACTTAAGTACAGTAGTGAAGTAGTTCTACTTCGTTACTATACATCTCTGTTCATAACTTGTGACATCCTGCCAATTGGAAGATCTTAAATAATGTTTTTGTCTCTTTTGGAAATTCAACACACCAAACACAACTCTACGTATGCCTGCAGTGCTATAACAGTATTGTAAGAAGGGAACAGGACACACCGATCCTTAATCAATAAAGGCAGCCAATCGACAATCTCCAACATTTGCACACACATATGAACCATCGGACATCAATCACTTATTCATTTATTCTCTTTCCTGGTGAAGTCATAGTTCAGTCCTCATTCAAGACCTTCACCATACAGTTGTCTGACATTTAGCTTTCAATGGATGCTGTTGTGAAGACAGAGAGAGGGGGACACTGGAAAGACACAGTATCCGTCTGCTGACAAGACACGTCAGGCAACTATGTTTTCCTAGCGAGTGTGCCAAGCTCTGAACAAAGAACTATTGGCGTTGGACCCCCCACCCCAGCTCTTTGAGCTTAAGCTTTCTCTATCTCAATCCACTTTGACTTACTTGTTTCTCTCATCTTTTTTTTTGGCTGCCTCACTTCCTCCCAAACACAGACACAGACACACACACACACACACACACACACACACACACACACACACACACACACACACACACACACACACACACACACACACACACACACACACACACACACAGACCACCAACAACATGCTCACCTGTAACACCTGGTGGTTCTGCCGTGCGCACTCAGCCAGGTTGCTGTTCAGACTGTCCATGTTGGCCGCGTTGTCATTCACTCCCTGGGACGCATGAGGATCCTGGGAGAAAAAGATTAAAGCCCAGAGTGAACATGAAGGAAGTACCAGGAGCAACTGAGGGGTTCTCATCAGAAGTGGTCATATATGATTGATTTCGCTTTTTAATCTTCCTCATCTTAAACGTCTTCTGAAGCCCATCCTTTTATCCTAAAAATGTTTGTAGCTTAAAATAATAACATTGTTTTGTTTCAGTAGATCTGTTCCTTTATCATAAAAAAAATAACTTCTGAGAGGAAAATACTTTTCACTTAAAAACAATGTGTGGTTTATTCTACTGGCCCCCCACTGTCTCCCCAGACATGACTCAAGGTGTGAGTCATGTAGTGGATAAACACACACACACACACACACACACACACACACACACACACACACTTTTCACTCTTTTGAGAGAGTTTGGCACATCTACTGGATGTATTCCACTCTTTCCACTATTCCACTTTTCTATGAAAACACACACACACACATACTCACATCCTGAATGTGAGTGTGTACCTATCCCAGAAATTCCAGCCCTCTTACTCAGAGATTTGGGAGTTTTTCAAATATTTCTGTGCAGAGTGTACTGCTATAACAAATAGCTAATGTCTATATTAAGACATGTGAGTAATGTCCACAGAGGCACAGTGTAAACACAAAGCCATTCACACTGTATCAACATATTTTCTATTACACACAAACATAAAAGTTTATACAAACTCATAATGCTCATAAACGAATCTCAGTAAATTGCTAGTCTCCTGGAGCCCAGCATGCATAAAATAATAATAATATGCAGTTTGGGGAAATGGAAAATATGGTTCAGATGTACACTGCCCTCAGGAAAAAAACTTTATCTGACCATTGATTTGAAGTGCATCTGGAAACAGTAAAAACATAATAATAAAATACATACACTAGTACTTGTATAATACGACAAGAACAGATTTATTCCAAAATATGTTTCTCTTCAGTCCCCCCCCCCATAAGCAATCTGAGTACTAACCTATTGTTGCTTCAATGACATCAACCATGAAAGAGAACACTTGTTACCTTTCTCCAGTTGTCCAGAAAATAAACAGCCTCCATTGCTTAAGCACAGCAACATTCACATGTAATGCACAGAATCACTAGCAGTAACAGTTTGGACTCGTCGCCAGGAGAAACAAAACAAAAAACACAGTTAGCACTGTGTCCTGCTTACGATGAAAGCTCTTGTCTGTCCCTCTTGTCTTTTGTGCTGCTCTGTGTTCATGTGTGTGTGTGTGTGTGTATGTGTGTGTGTGGTGCACTTTCTTCTCCTAAAGCTATCATTCAGCCCGCCGGTGCCGGACATGTCGCTGCTTGCTCCAGCTGAAGCAAAGAGCTGAATTCCTGACTTGCGGCGACCAAACGGCCTCCTCCTCCTCTTGTGATGTGTTGATTTGAGGGAGGTGAGGTGGGGGGGGAGTGGAGAAGGACGAAGGAGAAGAGTTGATGGTAATGATGGTGGTCAAAAGGGGTGTGGGGGGGTATTTGACATGCAGTGAACATGTTGATGGAACATCAAAGGCTGTTGGTGTTGGTGGTAGTTTAGGGGTGTGTGTGGGGGGGATCTAGGTCAAACTATAATATGCAATAGTGAGTGCACAAGGAGTTAAATTAAGGTAAGAACCTCAGGTAAAAATGCCCTTATATCATTAACATTGTGACTTTTATTTTCATTCTTTTGTATCCCATTTCTCCAGTTTAGGTCTATTTTTATCCAAGGTTATTCTTTGTTTATTATCCAATACTTATTGGATCTGACCTAGCAGGCTTGCAAGATAATGTATTCATATTGTTTTAAGTTCAGTGTGTGAGGAGCTATGCCAAGACGAAAGGCTGGCATTGATAAGCGGGCACAGATCTCAGATGAGGGAGTCTGTGTTTCTTTCCACAGTGAAGGGAGGGAGAGCAAAATTATGTTGGAATGCAAAGATGTCGGCCCAGGGATGGCTAGCTGTCAGTCAAGCTTGACAACGCTAGCATTGGCATCGATAAAAAGAACAATGTACAAGATATGGAGATACTATATATGGAGGCCATTTTCAAAAAGGGATTGTAAGGACATATAACTGATATGACAACTGGCATATATGGCTTCATGGTTATCCTAAAAATGTGATATGCCAATTATATGAACCGATTTACCATATGCTTGGCCACAGACAGACATAAGTTAAAGGCTTCTGTAAAACTGCAAACACAGAGATAGTATTGCATTCACTATTAACATCATCTGTTGTTACTTTGGTTTAATAACTCTTTAACTTTAAGGACTTTGCAGCCCAACTCTCTTTGCAGTTATTGCATTCCCTCCTCATACATGTGTTATTTCAAGAAATGTGAAACAATGTTTCAGTCTATTTAGGGAATGATTTCATTTGGCTCAACAGCTGCAAGCTACAAATAAGCTGTTTTCCCCATAATAATCACCTCAAGCCTTCTCCTGCACAGCTTATATTAACAATATTCCTATGACCAGGATGATCCTGTTGCGTGTAAATCAGTGCAGCACACAGCCCTCTGAGGTCAGAGACACAGAGGGAGGTGAGAGGTCAGAGACACAGAGGGAGGTCAGAGGTCAGAGACACAGAGGGAGTAGGGTTCAGGGATGCGGAGCAGGGCCAGACGTGTGGCGTAAGCAGAGAGAAACACATCTTCATCATCCTCTTCCTCTCCCTCACACCTCTCTCCACATGGGTCCTCTGGGACCAACAAACAAAGTCTGAGAAGGAAACTGGGCCAGGGGGGACGCTGTGTGTGTGTGTGTGTATGTGTGTGTGTGTGTAAATTAGGAAATCATAGTCGTCGTTAAAGAATACAGCAGCAGACACAGCTGGCATAATAAGAATATAATATGAATGATCTATTACTAGAACTCACAAATGGAAAGCAGAGGCCTCCACACACACACGCACACACACACACACATGCACACACACGTTTCTAATCCTCTGTTATCTTTCTCTCAAAAGAGGAAAATGCTGAAAGATACCAACATTTTTTTTTCCTGTTTGGCCCGGCCCAGCAACAGAACCACTGGGTGCCCTGGGCTTACTTTGAGGTCAGGAGGTGGAACCACAAACACGACAAATCTCTTTAAGTCTTTTATTGCTGAGAAGGTCAAACTATCTCAAACTATCTCATGTCATAGTTTGAACCACGTCGACCCCTGGCTCTAAGGCAAGCCAAAGCAAGGCAAGGCAGTTTTGTTTATATAGCACCATTCAAACACAAAACAATTCATAGTGCTTTACAAAGAAAAAAATCACATGTAAAAACATTAAAAGGACAATCATTAAAAGATAATAAAACAAGAAATTGAGAAATGTAAATTTTAAAAGTATATTATATTATTAATAATAATATTTAAAGAAATAAAACATTTAAAATAAAATAAAAAATATAAGATCAAAATGTTTAATTAAAAGCTGCGGCAAACAGAAATGTTATTAGGTCTGACTTAAAAGAATAAAGTGTTGAGGCAGACCTCACATCTTCTGGAAGTTTGTTCCAGATCTGTGGTGCATCAAAACTAAAAACTGCTTCACCACGCTGGGCTTGAACCATGGGATCAGTGACCTGAGAGCTCTAGTGGGCTCATAACACAAGCAGACCAGAGGTGTATTTTGGTCCTAACCTATTTAGTGCTTTATTTAGAATGCCTCTATAAATACTGGTGTTCTAGCTGAAGACCGTTTTGAGATTACATCAGTCCGAATATGCATGGTAGTAATAGCAATCTCAAAGAAAATACAAAAGTGATCAGAAAGACCAATATCAGTTACCACAATCTTAGAAACAGTAAGACCGTTGGACATAATTAAATAAAGCGTGTCCCCCATGCAGTGGGTGGGTCCTGTCACATGCTGAGTCAATCCTAATTTGTCCAGAATAAGACTAAGAGTTATTTGGCACTGCTGCCAGTTGAATTATCAATATGAATATTAAAGTCACTGACAATGACAGTCAAACTCAATACATATAACAGAACAGCGCCATTGCACAGGGCGCCATGCGCCCTGTGCCATGGGGCCCATGCACCCTGCGCCCTGCACAATGTGCATGGGCCCATGGGCCCTGCACAATGTGCCATGCGCCATGTACCATCCACCCTGCGCCATGTACCATCCACCCTGCGCCATGTACCATCCACCCTGCGCCATGTAAGCGGATGCATTCTGCAGCCGCAGGCATGAAGCCCGCTGATGATGTGCTGATGAGGCGCTATGTGAGCACAGAGGAGATAAAAAACAAAAACAACTTCCAACTAAGAGACTGGAAAGAGCATGGAAAGGAAGGAGGGAGAGAGAGAGTATAGGGGAATGCAGTGTTGTTGTGTGGGTTCAGACCGCACTTAAGTGGGTAACGACTGGTTTGGCTGCTGCCGCGAAGGAGGTCGATGGTTCCACTGCAATCCAAAGTAATGCAGACAGACACACAGACAGATAGACAGGCAGGCAGGGAAGGCAGGCAGGCAGAGAAAAAGAAAAATAAGCCATAGGACAAAGATGAAGAGAGAGAAGATCTAGATAGGATATAAAA
Source organism: Merluccius polli (assembly GCA_030340625.1). Classification (NCBI taxonomy): domain Eukaryota; kingdom Metazoa; phylum Chordata; class Actinopteri; order Gadiformes; family Merlucciidae; genus Merluccius; species Merluccius polli. The sequence goes on from JAOPHQ010006561.1 coordinate 130,881, forward strand.
GAGAGTCATGCAGAAAAACAGACTGACAGACAGACAGACAGACAGATAGCAGCACCCAGAAGAAAATCCTAAAGGCAGAAAGACGTAAAGTCATAAAAAGAGAGAGAAGGCAATGGAAAGACAAGGAAGAAAGCTGCAGATGACCATGAAATAAAGACGAGTATACTGTAGTGGTTAGATGAGCAGCTCTGGGAAGACAAAGAAGAAGAGTGCATTCTCTCTTTCTCTCTCTCTCTCTCTCTCTCTCTCTCTCTCTCTCTCTCTCTCTCTCTCTCTCTCTCTCTCTCTTTCTCTCCCTTTGTAAGAAGAAGAGTGCATTCTCTCTTTCTCTCTCTCTCTCTCTCTCTCTCTCTTTCTCTCTCTCTCTCTCTCTCTCTCTCTCTCTCTCTCTCTCTCTCTCTCTCTCTCTTTCTCTCCCTTTGTCAGTTAGTTATCTTGTCCAGGCAGCTGGCAGACTGCAGCTCTGAGCCTAAAGCGACCAGTCTCGCATGCCAGAGTATAAGCAAGCCTAGTGGTTAATCCTCCGCTTGTGGAACATATCGCTCTCTCTGGCCCCTCCACTCATCTGTGCGTTTGTTTCTCTCTTATCTTTTCCCGCCTTCTGTGTGTCTCCCACAACACTCTATCTTCCTCTATGTCCACACACACACACACACACACACACACACACACACACACACACACACACACATACACTCATAGGTCTTTGTGCACGCATACACAAGCGTACCAGATTAATTGAAGGTATGTATGAATCACACCACAAGCTCTCACATCACATCACTCTCTCTCACACACACATCAGCATGCTCATTGTAGCTGTGCTTTCACACATCAAGGTAAGTATTGCATAAGAAGGTTGTGGAAAGGCCCTAGTGTGTCCAGTAGTGGATACACATGGGTGAGAGAAGCTTCCAAATGCAACAGTGAGCTGCTTGGGTCCCTCAAGGCTGCGGTCCTTTGGGTGTACATGAGGCCAGGTATTTAATAGATGCATATAACAGGGCCACTGAATATGTGTGTGGACATATCTAGAGGAAACTGTATTGCAAGTCATGACTTGTGATGTGCATCCAGTAGCATCTGCTCCTCTTTTAGGAGTAACAAGTCAAAATCCAGGAGGAATGAAAAAGAAAATGATTCTCAGATGCTGTGAGAATCCGTTCTATCATGTCAAGGAGTGCTCTATTTAAATAAACACAACTGAAGAAAATGACTTTATAGGTACTAATGTAATGGTAGGAAATTATGGTGATATATGCCCCTTTTAAGCAAAACACAAAAATAGTCCACTCACATAAACGTATCCACCAATTAAAACCTATAGGCTCTGAAATGATGCCACAAAATGTGTGCCACTTTGAACGTGTACCAGAAAAGAATGTGCCAAAAATATGAAAGAGAAAATATGAATATGTGTCCAGAGGGTTTGGCGTCTCCCCATTGACTTAATTATAGAGAAGGTCTTTAAAGGCCTTATGGGGTAAGACAACATTAGCTCTAATCACAACAAAAGTCTGGAGAGCAGAAAAGAGAAGAATACTCATGAAAAATAATAGTGCCTACAAGAACAAATTAAATGGTGAACAGCACCAACCCGTTCTGTTTTCATATTACCAT
>JAOPHQ010006561.1:137500-140000 GCA_030340625.1 Merluccius polli
CATCAGCAGCTCAGATAAAACAAAACCAATTCAAATAAGAGTCAAATAAATCCCATTCAGCCACTCAGCAAGCACACCACTGCCTGGCTGTATTACACATGCCCACCACGCTGCCGTACTACAAGAACACAACAAGACCACTAGGAACGGGATGAGAGGGAAAGGGGAGGGGAGAGAAGGGGAAGTAGGGAGAGAAAGGAGAGGAAGAGAAGTGGAAAGGAGAGGATGGAGGGGGGGGTGTGCAGAGCAGTCTGGGATATCCCCCTTGCGCTCATGTCATGGAAAGTGATCCAAAGGTTAAATGAACCCCCCCCCACACACACACACACACACCTCCGACCAGCAGACAGGTAGCGCAGCTTCTTTGTGAGTTGATGCTGTTGGCCAGCTGTGTGACCGCAGCGGTTGTATTTACTTCACACCTTGAAAAAATGTGCTCCACACTTCTATTTGTTTTATTGCTATCACTATTATTATTACATTACATGACAGCGAGAGAGAAAGCACAGGTGAACATGGACAGGTGTCAACCTCCATTGTTTCAGAGGAGATCCATTAATCACAACCAAAGAAAAAAACTACAACCATGACATCATCCTCTACCAGACTGCCTCTGCCAGAGCCTCCCTCCCGCCCTCCCCATTGTTGCCATAACGACACCCTGGGAAAAAACCAAAAAACATGATAGCATGCATGTGTGTCAGTGGGAGAGATAGGAAGAATGGGGACAGCTTGTATGTATCTGAATGTGTGTGTGATAGATAGAGAGAGAGAGAGAGAGAGAGAGAGAGAGAGAGAGAGAGAGAGAGAGAGAGAGAGAGAGAGAATGTGGGAGAGAGGTACAGAGGGAGAGCTGAAGTCTTTGTGTGAAATGAGACTGAGCCCTCGGGGGCGGGAGATGAAAAGACATAAGACAGTGAAAGAGGAAATGATGGAGCTTTGGATAAGGTCATCCTAGTCTAACGGATCCACTCCATACACTGCCTTCTCATTTGGCTGCACGCCTGCCTGTGTGCGCACATGTACGCACGTGTGTGTGTGTGTGTGTGAGTGCATATGTCTGTGCTGGCTAACAGCACCACAGCTGGCAGATGGCTCCAGCTGTTTTAAAAGGGCTTGTCCGGACTCTAACCTCGCTGCAATTAATCAATTAAGATACAATTACCTCCACCTGTTTTAAATGTCCTCAAAACAAAACACAACAAAAAACACATCCCTACCAGACCAAGCATAGGGTCTGATGTTACAACGTATTGTAATTATTGAGATTATGACAGACCCAATTTACTACTACTATTATCCAAAGATGCATGTCATTAAGGAGCAGGTACAGGTTAGGCATCAATGCTAAAATATGCATACAGGTAGACAGCAGACATTAGGCTTAGACCCTAACCACCACTACATGATCCAGCCACACCCCCCCTCCCTCCCTCTTTGTCCAGCTCTCCTCATCGTCTCATCATGTTCAAGGTGACTTGTATGTTATGAGCATAAGTGGGGCACCCAGGGACAAATGAGAAGGGTGTTAGGGCCGACCACTGCAGGGGTGTATGGGGTGCTGGTGTGGTGGGTGTACATGTGGAATAGAGATGGTGGGGGGTGGATGTGGATCAGGGTGGGTGGTGGATGTGGAATAGGGGGGGGATGTGGCTCAGGGTGGGTGGGTGGGTGATGAGGTCTCTGTTCTGTGCCGGCCTGATTGCACTCTCAGAATGAGCTCAGTGGACAACAAAGGATTTATTTATCAGTAGCTTGGAGAGCTGGGGAGTCGCTGGGGTCTGGGAACTCCAGTTCTGTTCGAAAAAAAAAAAGACGAAGCTGGGTGCCCCTTCATCAGCACGTTCACACAGTACAAGCTCTCTCTCTCGCTCTTGCTTCCCCCCCCCCCCCCCCTCTCACTCTCTCTCTTTCCTCCTATGAAGCAGTTAGTGTTTGAAAAGGATGGGAAGAGAGGGACAAAAACGACTGACAGGGCAGTGAAAGAGTGCAGTTCATGTATGAACCCTAGAAGTTATGCTACAATATGTTGACAAAGGGAGTTATCTAATACAAAGCAATGTACAAATGGTGTTGGGGTATGGTTCTCTAACTTAAAATGGCTATCATAATAACATACCTATATCACAAGTTATGATGTTATTTATTGTACGATGCTACTCAACTCAATTTAGGCATGTTAATATTAATATATATAAATTGATTAATATTCTATGATTTCAGTCTATGATGAGTCCTACCAATTAGGCTACCAAATGACTGAATCTGAATCTATAACTTCAATATTAGCTAAGCAATCACTATGATGACAACCAGATCATGTGTTTTGCTGACATTAAACTACATAACCCAGCATCCACCATGTTTCTCCTCCATCTCTGTTGTACCACCATGACTGCACTGTTTTGTCTAAGTCGGAAAAAAAGCCAAGAACACCTCATTCAAGTGGTAATTTGGTGGGTGGCATGACTGACAAATAATACGATTCAGGCAAAACAAG
>JAOPHQ010006561.1:145000-240018 GCA_030340625.1 Merluccius polli
CTAACCCTAACCCCCTTAGCCGTATCGTACCCCCTAACCCCCTAACCCGTATCGTACCCCCTAACCCTAACTCCCTTACCCATATCGTACCCCCTAACCCTAACTCCCTTATCCGTATCATACCCCCTAACCCCCTTACCCGTATCGTACCCCCTAACCCCCTTACCGGTATCATACCCCCTAACCCCCTTACCCGTATCGTACCCCCTAACCCCCTTACCGGTATCATACCCCCTAACCCCCTTACCCATGTAAGACCACACACACCGGCTCATGTACACCTCGTTTTCAAGAGTTTCCGAAGTAAAACATAGGCCAAAAGGCAGGCACCTCTTTCTAAATCTTGTTTTCCTCTGGGGGGTGGGTGTGCACACACACACACACACACACACTCACTCACTCTAGCCCGTTTAGATACAATCACTCATGGTAAAACAAAGTGTGAACATGCTGTTCACACTTTGGCAGTAATGTAGCTGTGTACTGATAGTATCTGTTTGATCCTGATACTGACATTACAAATATCTCCCAGTAGGTCTACTGGAAAGAGGGTGGGAAATAATAACGGCAATTACATCAAAACACACCCGTTTATTACAGTGCACACACATGCTGCTTGGAAAATGTGATGTGGCTTTCCTCCCCTTCCATCAAGGATCAAGAATGTGTAAATGTGTTGACAAACTACCTGGTACTAGGAACATAGACAAAACATCGGTGACAGCATAGCAAGTAGTTTGACTCTCATGGGCATTCAAATGGCATACGTTTATACGTAAGACCATGAGAAGGTATTAACTCTTATGTTCCCAGTCTATGTGTGAGCTCTATGGGGCCCACAGTAAAGCTGCACATCAACAGTCATATAAAAGGCGGGGGTGGGTGTTCATGAGTCATACATGTAAGATCTACAACCCAGTCATCCAGTGGTGTTTAGTCTGTGCTCCATGACCCTGATGGTGAAAGGCTTTGTCTACGGGCCATCGGAGGGTGGGAGTCATGTCAGAGGCCTGACACATTGCTTAGAATAAGTCAACAAGTGCTATACTCAAACAAGATTTAAAACAAATAAGATTGTTACATTTACTGATTCAGGGGTAAAAATACTTAGGTCTTTAATAGAGAAATTAGGCATAAGGTCATACAATGCATCCTTTTGATTTGAAAATAGACATTTCTTGTCACCATGTTCCACCTTTTGGTTTCAGACCAAGCTTAGTTTGAAGCAGCGAACTGGAATAAAGTCAAGCCATGCACTGGCAGCAATCTCAAGCAGGAACCAAAAAAGATGTGAATAACTGGATAGCGTTGTGTTGGATGGATACACTTTCATTATTTCCAATAGTTAGTGGAATACCATTTTAAAATAGAGACATTGATGAGTTATAATGTACACAAATGTAAAGGCATATTGTGAAAGTAAATGGTGCTCTATCAATATATTGACCTGTGGTCCTAGTTGAGATACATAACCTGTATATTTGTATTTTTTTTTTCAGTAGAAAAACAAAACAAGACTTGCATTTTTAATAATACATTTTTTATTCTGTTAAAGATTCTTTTGTCATTTTCTAATTGTACACTGGAATGTTATGATTCCCCTTGGTAATTGCAGTTAAAAATGCTCAATCCAGTTGTTTTTTTTCTAACCCCACATCCACACAACCATTGCTCGATTTAAATTTGGGGAGTACAAAAAAGAAATACAAATAAAAACAGAAAATATGAAACACGGAAACAGACGTGTTGTGTGTTTGGAATAATGAAGAATTGGAAACAAAGTATATTCTAGGAGGATGAGGATGCAACCAGGAATATCAGTGGCAGAGTTTCCGTCCCTTTAAGTACTGAGGTGTACATGTTAAGTGCCGAGTGGCATTACCAATGTTCAACGTTGGTGGCCAGCAACACCTCTTATATATACCTGTGACTTCCTACTTCAACTGTCTGATTGGAGTGGCTCAACGAGAACATGTCAGAACTCTACCATCTTGCCAAAACATCCATGGGACAGATCCCAGATCTAGCGTCTACTGGGAAGAAAGCCGGTTGGATATGCTTTCTGCTTCACGCTTGTTGACTGGAATGGGACGTTCGTAAAAGGCTTAAGGATATGATACACATTTGTGAGTGACGCGGCGACCCCATCACCTCAAGATATCGGACATAAGGGAGTGGTGGCAAGTTATTATGTCATGAACAGGCTGTTTGGGCGTAAACAACTTCAGCAACATTTAAAACACGTTGCCCGGTATTTCCAACATTTGACATGCGGCAACGAATCCCTTAATATCTCAAATGCAAATTTGCTTTAAATCATTTTCACCTATTCTGATTAGCTGTACTGAGAATTATACTTCATACAGGGAAACAAAGTAAAAAGAGGCCAAGTAACATTAAAAAAAGCCATTGTGACAGAATTGCTGATGAAATATTCAGATGGTAGATTAAACGTACACAACGCTACCACTCGAAAACCTTTTTTTTTTGGGGGGGGGGGGGGGGGGGGATTTCTTTCTCAAAACAAAACAAAGACTTTCGTTATACAATATCCTAACAGCAATAGAGGAGAACATAGCATTGTAACTGTGACAGGCAGATAATGATTGACACGTGTACAATTCTGAGCTTACAAAAAAGAAGAAAATCTGGAGTAGAAAAAAACCCCTTCAAAATCCACTTTACCCAGTAACCATTGCAACGTGGCGCTTTGCATATGGAGGATAGAAGAAAAGCGAGGAAGCATGATTTTATGGGATCTGTGAACTTCCAGCGCTTGGTATCTCAGGATGAGTGCGCAAAAATAAGGAAATTAAAAAAAGGAGATTAGGCAAGGTTTTTTTAAACATTTAATAGGGTGGGCTGGCTAAGACAAGCCAACCTCCTGTACTTCCGCATGTCCCCATCTACTGTGGTATTCATACACCAATAGACCTTAAACTTCATCTCTTAACTCCCCCATCCCCATCACTCTACAGCACCCTCTACAGTCACCCTTTACTTAGTCTCTTACGGTTTTCAGTGGAAACAGCATTTGTTGTCGTTTTATCATTTTTACTTCTCACTTGTTTTACCTGTTCAATTTTCACTCTTTATATATAGATGATATTCTCCCATACAAACATATAAATACATCATCAGTGGCCAACCCCCACAACTTGGAGAGGGTGGGGGTGGGAGAGAAAAGGCTTGTTGTAGCCCTGTAGATGTACACTGTCTCTGAAAACGGTATACAGGGCGGCCACACATATTGATTCCTCAATTGATCTCAGTAGTAGAGACTTCATTTTGTTGTTGGTGTTGTAGATTTGTTTTGCTTTCACTCTTTTCTTAAACTGTAAATTGTATTTACATTTCTTACAGGATTTCGTATTTATCGACCACAAAGGAGGTTTCTGAGGAAAATCGAGCAGAGTTGTCTCCGTCTACGTGAGTTACTTTGGCAACCTGCAGCAGGGAGGGAAAAAGAAAAAGAAAAGAAAATGGCACGTCAGAGTTTTCCTCACGAGGCAACACTGCACAACCGCATACAAACTTTTAAAAACATAAATCAAACAATCAAAACAGGGGCACCTGCCATCTCTGGTGTTAAAACAATTTATTGGAAGTGTTGCTGCTGACTAATTAAAAAATAAAATTGGTGTCAATTATTTCAACTGGTATACAAAATATGCACTGGCGTTACATTAAACCAACCGACAGTAATTCCATAATGTGTGCCTGGGTGGTTTGATTTTAGGGGTCGGGATTGTATTTGGTCTTAAGTAGCCCTTTCGGGAAAAAAAAGGGTTTCACTGCCTTCCAACTAAACCATTGATATCAAAATTCCACGTTGTGCAAGAAAGGGCATGTCTCTATGTCCAAACTCACCTGGATGTCGCAGTAGTTGCGCTTGGACACGAAGGACACATTGATGGGGAAGAAGTCGTTCGGTTGCCCGGCGATACTGAACTCCAGGCTGCCACTCTTGTTGTTGGAGTCGATGACGGGTAGACACCACTCCAGAATGTTTCGTCTGCTGTCGTGCTTGTACTCCCCGTCCAGGTCCCCGATCACCGGGGCGCCCACGCCGGACCTGGAAATGCACCAACAAAACTAAACATGTAAAAGCATGCAAGTGTGCAAACACTACTTTCAGATGCATTTTTGCAGAATTTTGAAGTTACAAAATGACTAGTAGACCGTAACCAAAAGGTTAAAAAATGCCCTTATTGTCTGGCATGTCCAGTGTGTTGTAGACCGTGCCGTCATCTACTGAGTGCAAGCGCAGAACGCTGAGAACACAAACAACAGGAGGAATGGACTCACGGTACGGGGATGGTGATGACTACATCGTTGAGCTCCAGGTTCTCCTCCTGGAGCTCGTACTCGATGTTGACGTCGCAGCCGTTGCCGCTCTCTGAAGGCCAGCAGTTAACTGTAAACACAGACAACAAACGTGAGAATCAGAGGCTGGGACAAACGCATTGGAAATGACACGCAGTCTAGTGTCATAACTACACATTGCTAGTTTGTGCTTATTAGGGATGGACGATATGGCCAAAATCTATCTCACTATATACTTTTTCACATTAGTCAACAGTGTTGGGCAAGTTACTTCAAATATGTAATTCATTACTTATTACTTATTACTGTCATTTCAAAGTAATTCGTTACATTACAATATTACTGTCTTTGAATTGTAAGGCATTACACTACAGTGTTTCCCCTACTATGTATTCAGCAGTGGCGCAGCGCCACTGCTGGAAAATCAGCGCCACTGCAAGAATCTTCACATGATCGGTATTTAGCACAACTACAACGTCATCTTGAAATTGCCAAGCGTTAAAGGGGAAATGAACCCAAAAACAACACTATGCTCCAACACTATATTTCATCACATGAATAAAGTTGATTGTGCTGCCAGCAAATGTACTAACTCCATATAAAAAAGAAAATAATTTAACGGCTACAGTAACGGTGATTTGACGCGTCATCAAATCACCGGAAGAAAAATGCAGGACTACAAGTTATGAACGTTCTGAATGTGAATCTTCAGGAGAGCAGCCCTCTCGGACACACACACACACACAGGGGTTGAAATAAGGCTGTTTTACTCGCCAAATGCGAGTAATTTTTGTATTTGTCGAGTCATTTATGAAGACCACCAGTAATCTAAGAATTCGCCGCGATTGCCGCGGACCCGCCAGCAACGGACCCGCTAGCCGCGGACCCGACCGCGCAGCACCCACCGCCGTCTACAATCGCTGTTAACAGCATGTTACAGCGGTAACAGCATGTGTGTGTCCAAGAGGGCTGCTCTATTCGGACACATTACTATGAAGCCCCGGTGACGGTGTGGGAGTGCGGATGATAATAAAACAGCGGTAACAGCGATTGTAGACGGCGGTGGGTGCTGCGCGGTCGGGTCCGCGGCTAGCGGGTCCGTTGCTGGCGGGTCCGCGGCAATCGCGGCGAATTCTTAGATTACTCGCCAGAGTGGCGAGTGGTCTTCATAAATTACTCGACAAATACAAAAATTACTCGCATTTGGCGAGTAAAACAGCCTTATTTCAACCCCTGTGTGTGTGTGTGTCCGAGAGGGCTGCTCTCCTGAAGATTCACATTCAGAACGTTCATAACTTGTAGTCCTGCATTTTTCTTCCGGTGATTTGATGACGCGTCAAATCACCGTTACTGTAGCCGTTAAATTCTTTTCTTTTTTATATGGAGTTAGTACATTTGATGGCAGCACAATCAACTTTATTCATGTGATGAAATATAGTGTTGGAGCATAGTGTTGTTTTTGGGTTCATTTCCCCTTTAAGACAACATTTTCAATATTTTTTGCCCCAATCAATTTCTACCAATAATGTAAATAAAAGCTTAAAATTAACACAAAAGAAAAACATGAGTAATCCTGTCTAAAATTATAAAATCAAGATTTCTGTTTTTGACCAGTTCAAGGTACGTGCTCCAATATTAAATCTGTTGATGGTATATCATATTTGTCTCAAAATGTCCATTTCTATCCACAAAACTTGCCAGAAGTTATGGTTTAAGGGGTTATTAAAAAAAAAATCTTCCGAGGTGAATGCCCCCAGACCCCTGCGCGCCGCCGCGAGCGGCTTGCCTCCGTTACGTAACAGCACCACTGCTGGAAATATTTCTAGGGGAAACACTGCACTACTTTTGCATTACTTTTACATTACTTTCATCAACATAACTGGAAATATGGATTTGGCGTTCTCAATAGATCTTATTGCGTTCAATGCAGCTCATTAAGACATCCAGTAGGAGGTGATGTGGTGCAGCAGCGGAGTTGGACTCTACATTCGGGAGTCCCGAATGTAGAGTGTAGAGAGAGCCACCGATGACTATCAGCTGATATACCCCCTAAACACGTGACCTGCCGATCAACTGAAAAATTTGCCAATTACAGGAGCCGATCATGTGACTCAAAAACCATTGTACTCAAGACAAATTGACGTGCTGTCATTATGTCACTGAGACAATTAATGCTTGTCTGCATAATTCCTATTTAAAATTGCCCCGACTCTCAATAAAGGTAAGCTACACTTAACTAGGGCTGCCCCCAAATAAAGATTTTTCTTAGTCAACTCGTAGTCGTAATTTCAAGCCGATGGTTGACTAATCGTTGCACTTTTAATGTAACTTGTGATGTTAACCTTGTGCTACTTTACAGATAATACAATACCGGAATAATCAGCCTTTAGGGTTGTTGGAATAACCAGGAAGGAGACATTGAACACTTTTGATAATTGTATTTGTACACCGTAGAACTGCACACAACTTTATTGAAAAGCAAGCAATTGCAATAGAGCTTGACGGTTGTCAAAAAAAGCAAATGGAAAACATTTTTGTTGTTTTCGTGTCCGGTGCGTGTGGCTGTAGGGCGCTCCTTCAGGGGAGCGGTTAATAGCGGTGTCTGGGAAGGTTTACCTTCATGGGCGTAGCTACTAGGGATGTCCGACTGACGTCTGTTTTTAAAGTTAGAAAGATATTAGTTATTCAACAGATATTCATGCTCTGAATTACAATGATCAGACACGGGGAACTAAAGACGCAATCACCGGTATTTGTCGCATGTATCTAGCGGTGTATACCTGCCTAGGTGTATACCTGCCCAGGTGTAGGCCTATACCTGCCCAGGTGTATACCCACCGAGGAGACGGTCGTGCATCAGCACTCCCAGCAGAGCCATCGTTTGGTCAATACTTCTACACAATAAGCGAATTACAAAGTACCCTGCCCAAAACAATAGCCTAACTGAAGTGCAATTAAACCGGATATGCATCACGTTTCAAAACGTTCCCAATAGATATAATGTAAAAATCACTGTGTAGAAGTGTATCCCGCTAGCTCTACAACAGTAAAAAAGCAGGTCAAAAACTACGTGTCCAGTGGCGCTCCAATGTGAATGTAATGCACATAGACTGTATAAAATACAGGCGACTATGTGTACATTGGTGGAAACTATCACAGACGACTACAAAACGAGTACATGAGTACTCATTGAGCTTTGGACCATGTATTGGATTAGAGTTATTTGGTATTTAATAATCTAAAACATAGATTATGGTGTGGATTCTGGCTCATTCAGATAAGCATTGCATCACTAAATAACATGACATCAAAATAAAGACATTTGTGAAAATGAATGGGTCTCGCTCTCTTGCGTAGTGTGCGGAGTAGTAGTTTTTGCTTGAAATGGCTATTCCTAGTAGTTAGACCAGAGGTGTGGACGTGGGCGTGACGTTGACCCTTCTGATTCATCACCACAATGCGGGCGGGAGCTAGTTGATCCACTAGTCAACACGCCCCAAGGGAACGAGTTTTCAAGGCGGCGCGATGTCACGCGGATAATTCGCGTGACGTGGGGCTTCTAGGTCAACCTACCTCCTGGTCCGCATGGACTTGACTCGCGTGCCCGCTTGCGCATAATCAAATGTTTCAAGTGTGTTTGTTGTTTCAAATGTTTCAACACTCAACTGCCGTGACGTTTTTCTTCTTTTCTACTTTTCTTCTTCTACAAGAGCCAATTAACATGCTCATCGCCACCAAGTGGTCAGGGGTGTGAATTGCAATCTGTCAAAATGACGGATGGCCCTCAGATTTTTTTTTAAAACGGTCAATGATGGAAAATATTCGGTTAACGCGACCCCTGAGTTACATTAATGTTTAGCTGACAAGATGCAGCGACAAATTAAATCAGGGCTTGTTGACACCACAGACTTATTCGTTTGCGATGCTTGTGACGTGTTATTTTTATGTTTTACTTTTTGCACGACTAATGAAAACTTGGTCGACTAAGCCTCTGCCGATCGACTAAGGGTTGGTTGACTATTAGGGGGCTGCCCTACACTTAACCATAGACATATAGCCTGTTTCATTGATCTCGGTTAACCAGCCTGCATCTCACTGGAGAACAGGCTTCACTCTGTTTTTTTTAGGTTCATGCTAAAAGAAAACAAAAAAAAGAGTAGTCCTACACAAGTCATTATTCACACATCCCCATGTTAGTTGAAACTACTGAAGTATCTATAACCTCATAGGACATGGCTGCTCCTCGCTAATTCCTTTTGCTTTATGTAAAACTACCTGGCTACTCCGCTGCTTTAATGGAAGATGAGCGCGATTTCCAAAATAATGATGTCTCTAAACGGCAGCCAACATACTTTTGTGTCAACATAATTCCTACAATGTGAAGCATAACAAGGATTTCTTGAAACCTAGACTTTATAACAGCGCTGTCTGCTGCTGGACCACCAGGCTGAGTTTGTGAAAAAAGGCGTCGCCAGTGCGCCTTTCATGGGCACGGACTTCAGTGTTGGTGTATTAAGCAAATACAGCTCTGTTCCAATTTGGAGGTTCTGGCATAGGCAGATTATATTAATCTATGTGAAACTGTATGCTTCCTTTGCATACTGGTTATTTATGTTGTTTAATATTTTAACTCGTTTTGGCTCAATTTATTCATTCCAATAATGATTCATCAACTTGTTTCTGTGTGTGCAAAACTTCTTAAATAAATCCCAGTCAATAATGCATGAAAAGTATATACCTTTGATTAACAGTTCCATGGGCAAGTTGTCAAACTGAATGACTTTGGAAATAAGCATCGCTATAATGTGTTATATCCATTAAAATGTCACCATAAGCTATCGCCGATTTGATTGACTACTTAAAATCCTAACTCACAAGACTTGCAGCCTGTAAAGTGATGGCAATAAAAAGTAACAATATATGCCATGTCCATTGCCAGATCAAGTGTGTTAATTAAACAGTTAATACATCTCTTATGCCGTCTTTCCACTGGTAGTACCAGCTCATCTCGCCATGCCTTAGTGTGGCTCTACTTGGTTTGGTTTCAGACGTTAAAATCGGCTGATCACACATTTAAAAACCTGATGGGTACATCCCTAGTTCCCAGTAATAGTCGGCACCCCTTAGTCTCAGACACATCTTGCACTAGTGGTGTAATGGATCAGAGGTGGCACCTGATCCGTTGGGATCAGGTGCTATGGTTCAGCATGTATGATGGGTCGGGGGCCACTTGCAAGTTGAACCATTATAGTAAATTACACTTTTACTGTTGCTGCTACTACTTAATAGTTCTCCAAAACTAGAGGCCGAGTTACAGTGAAGAATACACGACAGATGCGTGTTGCGCATTACTCTTTCACTCTCTGCGAAGTGGGCCAATTAAAATGCTTTAATTTTGCAAAATTGTTATTACCTTGACAACAGCTGCGTGATCATTTTAAATCCCAACGGATAAATCAGACATATTTGCTTTACGTTGCGTGGGCTGACACTGGCAGTTGGAACAAAAAAAACAATTGAAATATATCGAGTGCAAAAAGTAACGGCTAGCAGAGGAGTAGCTTCGATTTCCAGTCTATCTTGTCTTGTGACACCTTCGTTGTACACAAGAGGCTGGAGGAAGAGGACAACAATTTGGGCAGGCCAATCGGGTGGCACTTGAATGGTAGTGGGTTGGTGGATTGGTTCAAAGGGCGGAACGGGAATGTTGATGGACCAATTGCTGGCTGGAAGTGAGCGAGCGAGCGAGAGCGAGAGACCACCAGTATCATTTAAATCACAGGTGTGGGTGCATTTTGGCTTCCCAGTGAATTATGATAATGGGTAGAACATTGTGGACAAAAGTATAACGGTATGCAGGATATCTAGGATCCGAAAGACCTATGAGCAAGGCAACACAACTAGTATGGCTACCCACTTGAAGAGGCGTCATTCAAATGTGGTGTTGGCTAACGATGTGTCCGGGGCAAAGAAGGACATTGTTGGCTCAGACCATTCGTCATTCCATTCTTTACTCATTCCTACATGTTTTACTAAATAAATCAAGCATTGTAAATAGTTACAATAGCCTCTTTATGTTTACGCTGATATGAAAATGATGCGATCCGTGGCAAAGAATCAGGGAAATGATCCGCCCGGTGAGATTCATGATCCGCACACCCCTATCTTGCACCTCACAGAAAGCTGGAGTTCATCAGATCCCTGATAAGCAAACCACTTTCACACAACTGGTGGTTTGTTCGCCAACGTTTAGTGGCTGGCCCCAGGGAGGTGGAGTTTTACAAATAACTGCTCGCCAGAAACGTCCCGACATCAAAACGGAAATGTCACATCTCAATAGCACTTTACGTAGTTTGAAAGTCTTAAAAGATATTGGATATTCAACAGATATTCACGCTGCGAATTACAGCGATGTGACGCAGGGAACTAAAGACGCGTTCACGGGTCCCGAGTCCCCTGTGTATACCTGCTCAGGAGACAAGGCTTCCAAGCCGTCGGGCAGCACAACCCTCTCTACAGAGCCATCGTTTGGTCAATATGTCTACACAATAGGCGAATTACAAAGTACCCTGCCATAAACAATAGCCTAACTAAAACACAATTAAACCGAACACGTCTCACGTTTCAAAATGTCCCCAATGGATATTACATTTTAAAAAAAAGTCTGTTTAGAAGTGTTTCCCACTAGCTCTACAACAGTCAAAAGCAGGTTAAAAACTGGCCAGTGGCGCTCCGGTGTGGGTGTAATGCAACGCACATTGACTGTATATAATACAGGTTACACTGACTTTCCATGTGTACTGGTTGGATTGGTGGAAACTATCACAGACTAAAAAGAAAGTGCCTACAAAACAAGTACATGAGTATTTTGGTATGTCTTGCATCCCTAGCCTGTATGTCATCACGCACTGAGGTAGCCTATTGGCAACGAATTGCGTTGAAGCCAATAGGCTACCTGAGGGACTGATGCTGTTAATAATGTATATTGAAAATGTATGCATGTTTTTTTTTTTTTTAAACCGCTATCAAGGCTGATTTTAATCGCGATTCATATTGATATTGATCGTCCACCACTAGTTAGTATAGACGGGAACTTAACAGTCTTAATATGTGAATGCACAAAGCACAACCTACAAAAGATAAGTCTGGTTTCTATTCATATTTAGAAGTTAACCAAGCAAAATTAAGACCACGTTGCTATACAGCGCAAACTGCTTTCTACTCATGAGCCGCTGGTGTTCTACATGTGCTGGACACTCACTGGTTAGAGGTATGAGGGACTCGTCGGTGGTCTGCAGCCTCCACTTGAGAACGCCCACGTCATTGTTGAGGGGGAAGGACTTCTCCGGGTTCTTCAGGCCAATCACCGACTCAGCCGTGAACAGCTTCTTGTCCACGTTGGGATGTGTCTACAGGAGGAAGGAAAAAAGATCAGAAGACGTCCGCTAAACTGCCGCCCTACAAAAAGGTTTTTAATGCTCATTGAGAAATCGGTTACGGTGATGGACATTGATACTACTAGAGCTCTAGGGCTTTAAGCTCTTCATCACTAGGCCTATTTCTCAGGTTTTTGCCGAAAATAACATACCCAAACTGAACAGACTATATCTCCACAACTACAAGGGATTTTAATTTAATCTTGGTACCAAAAGAGAGATAACACCTGTGAGATTGATGTGAAAGTGAAATAATCAATGTGGATGCTACTGGATCAGAGTGAATAACGCTAGAACACAGAATATATGGAAGATTTAATTTCCCCCTGAAATAAATGTCATGTTTTAGTGTGAATAACACCTAGTGCATTATCAGTTAGCAGCCCTATATATTACTATAGGGCCATAGCACAACATCTGATGGGGGCCTGGGTCAGGATTTGATGCCAATAAAGTTAGAGCAAAGATAGAGACATTTTAGTAGAGATAGGTTTAGGTGGAGTTTCCAAATAAAACAATAAATTCAATGCAAACCAATGCAAAAATAACAATACAAACATGATAGAAACAGACAGGTGAATATCTTGAGAACCCATTGTTCAATGTTAACATTTGACCCTTCTATTGAAACAGTGGTTCTCAACCGGTGGGGCGCGCCACTCTCCCGGGGGGGCGCGGGTTCAAAAAGGAGGACAAATACGCGTCCGGCTTTAGGCCGGACTGTCCGGTTTTTCAAAGCCCTGTCCGGCGTCCGGCGCAGCATCAAGCCGGACACGTATTTGTCCTCCTTTTTGAGAGCGCAATAGTAACACACCGCGCCCCCCCCCCCTCCCGTAGGTCCTCTCGTAGGTCCGCGGTGTGTTACTATTGCGCGCGCCCCCCCCCCCCCCCCCCGTCGGCCGGAGTGTTACAATCGCACACGCCTCCCCCCCCCACTCCGTCAACACTCGCGAACCCCCCCCCCCCCCCCCGTCAACAATGGGGGGGCCCGACCAGTTTTGGGGGGGCCCAGCCTGAAAAAGGTTGAGAACCCCTGTATTGAAAGGTCAGGGACAATAGATTTGAATGACATCAAGCCCAACCATCGCAGTTGCACCATCCGGCCACTAGATGGCGATTAAGAACGTATGCTCTGATTGAAGGCAGTGGACCTATTTTCTGTGAAACCCTCTCTTACCTACTACAGATGATTGGGAGGGTTCAAAATGTATGGTAGTTTTGTAATGTTATGGTAGTTTAAGTGATCAAACACATCTTTGATGACAAAAACAGCAAAGGTAAAAAAAAAAGTTACCTATAATACCATAATTTATTTATGATTGTTACTAGAAAAAGAGAAGTTTGTTTTTGATGGTTTTTGGCCTCTAGTTCGATGAGTTTTAGTCCCAGAGTGATAGTCCCAGAGTGACAGTTTGGACTGTTGGAATCAGCAGAGTCCGAGCTTTCATATGATGTGTAGATAACATGTCGGGAAAAAGATTGCTATTGATGTGCATGTGCACATGCACAGTTATGAAGAACATAACTCTTGCTCATTCTTTTGTTTGGGGTTGAAATTGCGTTTTGTTTAGCCAAAAATTGTTATAATAGACATAAAGTTGAGATCATTATCTTTCTAGTGATATATAACATGCCTACTTTTTGATTAAAACAATCAAATTTGATTTGATTGTGGTAATCCATTGATTTTTTTTTTTATTGATATTTATTGCAGACTTGTTAAACAACAATAAATGCACAATACAAAAGTATCGTCTAAAACACGCTGGTATGTCTGACAAATGTCTAAGAATAATCAAGAATAAGTCTCCACAGAAAAGAAAATATTTACATTGTTACCCAAAAAATCCTATTTTTTCACCGACGTAAGTGTCTATAGGCTATATGTTCAATTTTAATCTTGCACTTTGAGCCAAATCAGGTTGTCACCCATGTGGCTCCGGGCACTTTGATTTTAGTTCCCAGTTTGTAAACTGCACTACAATAGTGTACAGTCCCTTGTCCCAACTTTCTCCACGGTAGGCATTACATGGCGGCGGTACAGCGGTGATGTGATTATCGTCACAGCCCTAACTACAAGTCCTACAAAAAAAGGCAAGGACAATAACAGACAGTGGACATTAAATCAGTACTGGGGCCAGTACCTGAAGCTGCAGTCCTTTGTTGTCGTTGTTGATGATCACCAGGCGAATGCGGCCGCTCTTTTCGTCCGAGACGCGCAGCGTGACCATGCCCAGGATCTCCATGTTTTGGAGGCCACCATCACGGCCGCACGTCAGGGAAATCTTCTCCTCCACACGCAGGTGCACACTGATGAACACACACAAATTAGCAACTCCTCGTCTTAAAGTAGCTTCCGTTTCTCAATATTTATTTACAAATTACCATCATAACCTGTAAAATTGTAAATGTATTTACATCTGTAGTAGGTTTCATTCGTTATATGACCATTTATCCTTCATTCAGCAATCCAAATTCCAGTTCATTGTAGCCAGACCAAATTGATTGAGTCCGAATTTCTACATCCATAAACATATCAGCCTTGTATTGGTTACATGGTTTATTCTATTGATGAGGGTTTTTTATTTATGATTATGAGGCTATGATCTGACAGGCCAGCTTGACTTACCCCTCTACATTGACTGGTGGTGGCAGAATTTTGGATGCATCTGAGCCTCTCTTCCCAGCGGAAGGCATAATGGTTTCTCCCTCAGACTTCAGCTTGTCCACAAAGTTATCCACCTCCTTCCCTCTGGCACCTAGCTTCAGGGCCTTGCTGGGTCCGCTCGGTCTGCAAAAAGAAACCCTACTTGATAGCCCATCTCACAACAACTATCCACTACAAGGCACATTTTCTGGTTCTCTCCCCAAGACAACAAAAAAATGCTTTATCATGGCAACAATGTGGAATTTTACACTATATATCCATATATAAATCACAACTAGTTCAAGAATTTAAAGTACAATACAAAAAAAAGATACTATTTTCATGACGATAACAAAATACTACTGACTCCATCCCTGGTGGGTCTCGAGATTCTCAAGAGACATGTTGTGTGAGCGGTGTACCTGGCTGGAACTGGTGCCATCTTGGGCTTCTCTGGCTCCATGATGGTGTCGGTGATGATGGACCCGGAGGAGACGCTGGTCATGCCACTGCTGCCGAAGCCGCCGAACGCCGGCACCTTCTTGCCTGAGCGCTCGGCATCCCTCCTGGCCTGCTGCAGCTCCTTGGCCTTTCTCCTCATCTCTGCCTTGGCTTCTCTCTCCTGGGTCTGTGGGGATCACAAGGAAGCATGAATGATTAGGATAAGTTAAGTTTGACTCAACAGGCTTGTGATCTATTGAAAACAAAATTCAGGGTTTGCCTTAACAGGTCATTAGCATTTGACAAAACATTCCTGTAGATTTGATCTTGCAAAAGTAACAAAACATGCTGGCCAGTTGTGTTACCTTTTGCAGACTTTATATAATTTGGAGTGGAAACATTGGCATGCCAATGCAGACAAGTCACCATGCCATTTTACCAGATGTACAGTAAGTTACAATGATCAAAAAGCTGTTTTGTTTTGAATGATGGCATACGTGAATAGGTCAAGCAGTGGGCAAACAATAAGCTTAAGGACTAGAGTTGTTCCGATTCCGATACCAGTATCGGAAATTGCTCCGATACTGCCGAAAATGCTGGCATCGGTATCGGCAACTACTGGAGTCCAGGCACCGATCCGATACCACGTAATTTATTCAATTAGTAATCTAATAGGGGTTATGCGCAACATACTTCTGCATTCTGCGAAACAGGTCTCATCACATCCGGTTCAGGTCCGCTGTACCGCGCTCACATTATTTTATTTATTAATCCGCACGGTAAGACCGTCACCGGGGATTCAGAGTAATGTGTCCGAGGAGAGTAGCCCTCTCCCGGACACACGCTAGCTTTAACCACTGTTTTTTTTTTCTGTTTTTTTCCATCCATCTTTTCTTCTCACTAACATTCAGATGTTAAAATCAAATAAAACGCCAACACTAAAAAGGGCTAACTAGGTTAGCTGTTAACTGTTCTATTTAAAAATAAATGGCTTGAATTTGCTGTATTTATTCATGTTTTACAAAGAGTTTAACCTGAGCCAGGCCTTACCACTATGATAATCATATCACAGTCATGCATGTATGATATTTTTTTTATAACATACTGGTATCGGATCGGTACTCGGTATCGGCCGATACCCACAGCACAAGTATCGGAATCGGTATCGGGAGGGAAACAATGGTATCGGAAAAAAATCTCTATTAAGGACCCAAAATGTTATAAAAGCCAATTTTCATTACTTCACATTAATTCACAGGATTTGACATGCAAGGGCTTGTCCACGCCGAGTTACCTTTCAGAGATACAGAATCCCACCCCATGTTAAAAACATTTGAAGCCCCACTTCTTCAGCAAACATCTCATGAACTGACATTGTTTTTAGCTCTTATGTTGAACTCGGATCGCACGTATCGTGAAAAGTAACTATTAGGGGTGCCAAATGTGTACTTGAGTAAGCGAGTACTCATCAAGCATATTTTGTGATGTATTTTGGTAATGTTTTGAAGCAGGATATACCATTAAATAGTCCAAAATAAAGCTTTTGCCATTGTATATTGTTGTTGAGACTAATATAGGTTTGTTCGCCAACATC
Source organism: Merluccius polli (assembly GCA_030340625.1). NCBI lineage: Eukaryota > Metazoa > Chordata > Actinopteri > Gadiformes > Merlucciidae > Merluccius > Merluccius polli. Next base: position 161,445 of record JAOPHQ010006561.1, read on the forward strand.
TAGTGGCTGGCCTGGGTAGGTGGAGTTCCCATGCGACAAGTTTTACTATCTCTGCCCACCAGGAACATCCCGACATTAGTGACATTTAAAGCAGCATAGCACTACTGTGGTGGTGTTTTAAAAGAATCACATCTCAAAAGCAGTTATGTAGTTTTTAAGTTAGAAATATATTTACATTTTTAAGTTAGAAATATATTCACACTGATTCCCCACGTCAGCAATCTGATGTGGGGAAACTAATTTATTCGCCTATTATAGGCAATTGAACCTGCCCTAAAAAAAGCCTAACTAAAGCGCAATTAAACCAGATACATCTCACGTTTCAAAATGTTCCAAATGGATATAACAATCAAACATGGAAAAATTGCTGTTTAGAAGTTTATCTCAACAGTTAAAAGCAGGTAAAAAACTGCATGACCAGTGGCTCTCCAGTGTGAATGTAACACACATAGACTGTATAAAATATAGGTGACTTTCAATATATGTACATACACAGAAAAAAACAAACGAATACTCGAGTACTCGTTGAGATGTGGACCGTGTATTTGATTAGAGTTTTTTTGGCATTTCTTGCACCCCTATTAACTATTAAAAAATACGTATTATTCCCGTTGCTACGCTGCATGATGTATAGTTGTTATTATTTTATTTTGTTATTATTGAGTCAATCATGTTTGTTTTGTGTTTTTCAATTAAAATCAAGCTGGTGGGTGAGTCACTCCCCTGGTTGCTAGGATCCTCACCTCTCTGACTGCACGGAACACCTTCTCCTCATGGGAGTCCATCTCTGTGAAGGTGCGGATCTGAGCCAGGTTGACGTTCTCCCTGTAGCCCAGCGCTACGATCTCGTCAAAGGCAAAGATTAGGTCGAAACAGTGCTCCGATATCTCGCTTTCCTCCAGCACGCGACAATACTCTGGGATCTAGGTACAGGGAGACAGGGAATAAATAAAGATGAAACAGAAAGCAACCAGGAATAAGATAGGGGCCTGAGACCACAGAAATGCACTTTAGGCAACCTGATTATATTGGCTCAATCTTTTGACATTTTTTCAACCACTAGTTTGCAACAGTTCCCTAATTTCCAGTCTGGGATTAATAAAGTACATCTTTTCTTATAAATAATTTTCCCTCTTTCTTTTGTGAATGTAAATACAGTTACTAAAAAAATCTAATATGCATGAACTAGTATACACCATTTACGCTGAAGAATAATTTGTTTAGAAAACAATAGTAATACTCTAGCCAGGAGCATGTTACTTTAACTCAATGTTGTACATTTTGCATCAGTATTGATTTGAAAAAGCACATCTAATATGAGAATATGACTAACTAAGTACTACTAAGCAAATTGTTATAACCAAAGATGTGTCCATTTTTCTACTAATCTAATCTACTTAACATTGTCTAATATATCGTCAGGCTATCTAAACACCTACTTGTTTCGAACTACTGATGATAATAAACTGCACCCTTTTTGTCAATAAGAAGTCGTTGGGACAGTGTGCACTCATAAGGGTAAAGTACGCATTATTTTTTCATTATACATTATAGTTATGACAGAAGTTGCTGCACGACATCCACACATGCATACACTAAACAAAAGGCCACGTCTATATTTTCTTACCACACGGGAAAAAAGTCTGAGTGTCTCCAGGTCTTCCAGGATGTTGCTGTTCTTAGTAGTGATCAGGACCATGTAGAGCTTTTCCAATGGCTGGTAAACGTAGCGCACACTGTCAGTCTCCACAAAGGTGTGCTGCTTCCCAGTGTTCATCAATTTGGGAAATGCAGCCAAAAGACCCTCAATACGAGTCCGAGTCATTTCCACAAACTGCCGGGATACGATGGCCTTCCCAGCCTTGGTGCACACCGCCGCTGCCAACAGCACCTGTACGTACAGACATGGGTGAATTATTCAGGCCTCCCTTCACGTTCACAGCAGATACGAGTTGGATTACGCAGCAAAGCCAATAACAGTGTGTTTAATTGTTGTGCGACTTTAATCATTATTTCACAATGGGATATTAGCTGACGCGGAATGTCACGAACAGGTTAGCTTGCTTGATACAAATTAATTAGTTTAGTAGTTGAACTTGGCGAACGTATACATCAAGGAAGTTAGATATTTAGACCACATTTAGTGAAGGGCATGCAACTACTTTGAATACTGTCTCCCTGCTAACGACAACGCATATTGGCTAATATTGGCCATCAACTAACGTTAGTAGGGTTCAAGCTAATGCCCATCCGTAGCTAGATAGCTAGCGGTGCTTAACGTCAGCAGACTGGTTAGCTTCTGCTTCCTTTAAAACCTTACACTCCTTGGACATATAAAGATAATCGCCGTATTTTTAACCTATTACATTTGTCATTGTCATGCTGAAAAGTCAAACTTGCTAAACAATGTGAAGTCGTTTGGCGTCAGATACGCTGTTAACTAGGGTTGCTGTCAGGTTAGCAAATGTTATGATAATTGCTAGGCCCGATGAAAAGAAGGCAATAACTACGACTCTGGACATTCACTCACCATTTTGGGTATCTCTGTGAAACAACAATATCCGTACTCCTTTAGTTTTTGCTTTTGTGATTTTAGGTCACACTTAAATAGCGTATCGCGAGTAAACCGTTGACTCCAAGTTGTCTGATTGTTAGCCGGAGCTCTAATATGGCAGCGAGACAGAGCCACGTCTCCACCGGAAGAGCAGCGCGAGATCAGCCCACCTCGTCACCACCGGTGACGTGGGCCTGCGCGTGCTGCTGCTGCCATAGTGCTGCTGTCCAGCAGGCCTGGACTCACACCTCCTGGTTCTACGTGCTCGTGCGGCGGAACCGTCCAGTAGGTCCAGACCATAGACCATAGACACCAGACCATAGAAAGTAGGTCTGGCACACTGGCGGACTCAGGGGGGGGGGGACCCACCGGTTGAAAACGTTGCGCCCTATTGGCTGCCCTTCACATAGGAAACATAACAAGAAAATACAATAACATGTCTTAATGAGTGCTCTAATAGTGGATACAATGTGACTATTGGTGCCCTTCCAATTGTCTAAACTTGACAATCCCTATGGATGCCCTTACAAAGGTAAACAGTGCCATGATAAAGTGCCCTCTATGTTTTCGCTACATAACAGTGTCCCAAAGGCTGCCCTTTCCAGTTGAGAAAATGGGATGCTGTATAAAGGGTATCCTTACATGCATGAAAATGTTGGAAGGTTTCCTAATGAATGCACGTGCAGTAGGTGCCCTTTTTTCTGTTCGCCCCTGCCCTTCAAACAACCTGAGTCCGCCGCTGGTCTGGTAGGTCCAGACCATAGACAGTCTATGATCTGGTAGGTCCAGACCATAGACAGTCTATGATCTGGTAGGTCCAGACCATAGACAGTCTATGATCTGGTAGGTCCAGACCATAGACAGTCTATGGTCCACACAGCTACTTAATTTACTTACAATGATATGGTCAGGTGGCAATCATGTTTCAGTGCATACATATATCTATAAAAAATATAACGATTATAGTTTTATATAAATTATGTCACTCTCGTCGTATCACATTAATGTCATTTCAATATGTTCTTGGACCTTTTCTTAAAGGCCAGCGGCCACAGAGGACTGAGTATTTTGAGTATCTTTGATAGCACCATAACCTTGTTGAGAAGCTGTATGTATGACTATAATTAATAATAATAATAATAATAATAATAATATAAATCAGATTTATATAGCGCTTACTATGGTGACGCTTTACATATTGCCCTATCGAAGCTACGCAACATAACTTTATTAAGACACACAGCATGGAGCTCATTAGCCCAAGGAGGCCAGCTCCAAGCACATCTCCCTCTGCCATTAGGTTTGCATTTGGAAATTGACACTACTAATAAAACACACCATTGGCACTGCAATAACACTTTTAAACACAAGATGTCCCACTTCATCATTAGTGGGTATGCAACAGATGTTGTATTTGTGTATATAAAGGATAGTTCTTCATAGTAGAACCACGTAGACATATCGTTTGCTAACTTTTAATATTTCTAATAGTGTTATTTTAATATTGTTCTTAATCATACAAAACATATTGACGGGACATTTGTCATACTACTTTCTCTCTGTGACAAACGTCGTCTCTAATCCATATGTTCGTATCAACTGCGTCCTGAAGTCCGTATGTTGCTGTGAGCCATTTATCTAAATGTCGGATTGCAGCCGGATATTTCCTATCCTTCCAGCGGAAGCAGCGGAACCAGGAAATGACCCCGAGCCGGCTCATGACGTCACGGGGTCAGCCTCCATACATTAGGGAAGGGGACCGTTTGACCATTTCCAAGGTCTATCGACGTTTATTGAGCTGTATTAAAACAAAGACGTCCGGTTGACCATTGCACAACACCAATTCATCCTGCCTATACAAGATGTCGGAGGAAGCGACCCCACAGGTAGGACGTGACCGGTAGTGGTTTCCGCCATGCGTGAACCGCCTCCCTCTCTGCGCCATTTCCACATGCTCTGCAGGAACATGACTTACAGCATTCCTGTCCCAGGCTAACCAACAACATAACACAGTATTTGCTGATGGTTTTAGATGTGTAATGCACAATAAGCAATTGCTAACCTAAACCATTTAATGTCTTCACCATCCCACATTGTATACCAACGTAGCCTACTTTCCTCGCACTAATAGTGTCATCTATTCTCCTAACTCCGACTATCTGAAGACCAGCTTGCAATAGTGATATACTAGCCGCACTATTACTACTATTTGATGTCATATGTTTGTTGTCAGAACCGTTGAGTTGTAAAACCAAAGGCTAGTAGTTGGCACAGTGAATATGCATTTAGTTGCATGAGAGAGTTGAGTGATTATGAACGTCATAGCATTATCTTTATTAAAACACTCTTTACTGCTGCAGTTACAGTCAGTTATAGTTGATCCATTCAAATGATGTGTGACGATCCCAATTAAAGAACAGTGTTTTTACTTGAGGGAAGTTGTTGAACAATGAACAGCAGCAGCAGCCAGAAAACAACCTCAACTAAAGGATTATGAACCAAGGATATTATAGTAGGAGAAAGTATTGGCATATGGTAAATGAGCTATTAATGAGTTGGGTGCAGCTAAACCCAGCAGGATAGCTTCTTTAGGGCAATATTGACCTTCAATTAATTGAGTTAAACTAATGAGTTAAAAAGTAGTACTTGAATATCATGTACATGGCCTTTAGTGAAGACACAAATGATGAGTATAGAAATTGATACCTTTATCTTCACCATTGTGTGAAATCTACATAAAAACAGGGTGATGACAAGTAGATAGAGATACCACACCTCTAGGCCTACCAACGACCCTCCCTAGGGACCCCTCCCTGCCTTTTCTAACCGACTTCACAATCCACACACTTATCTTTTGACACCAGAGACATCTTGAAGAGGGTGTGTGTGTGTGGTTAGAAACTACTACTGTTAACTGTCTATGGGCTGTATGACCTCACCCTCAGAGCAGCTCTGTCCAGTACAACCCAGCTTGCTCTCAAGACGTAGCTAACCATCCTTACAGGGCACAATAGACAGTGCAGCCAGCGCTCAGAGCTTCAGCCGTAACAGATTCAGAAACTATGGAACAAGGACCATACAAGTACATTAGGGTGAGGGGACTTTTGTTTCAAAATCATTTTTGTCAAGCTAGTAAGAGGCTGCGGAGGTTTAGAAGAAATATAGTTTGGGTCGTAGGAATCGGTAGTACCAACACCACCATTGACAGATTTCCGTGATGAATGATGAAAAGGCTTTTGAATGACTGAATATATGACTTTTTCCCTGACAGGATGGCAGTGGTAAAGTATGCAGAAGCTTTCGGATTGGAACCCGCAAAAGCCAGGTACAGTATATGTTTGTTAATGTGTTCTGCTTATGAATTACACTTTTTAACTTTTTAAATAATTCATTCTTAATTTACCTCCATTTCAGTTTAAACATGTTTTGTCTTATGTTTGTAAACAGTTCACAGTCTGGGGCTGCTGGCCCTTTCATTTGAATGGGCCTCAATTCTTTGATCCAATGTATCCGGTTCCAAATGATCAAGCCTCCGAGCTTATCAATTCCTTTATCTATGCCGACATGGTTTTATGACATGCGCATTTCAAAACAACAACGAAGGAGTCATTGTCGTCGAATTTCACCAAGATAGATGACAACAGTGCTAGTTGTAATGTTTTTAAAATCATGATTTTTCCTGCATAGAGGATTTTTTGGCCAGCGCCAAAGGAAAATCACCAGCGCCAAAATGATAAGAATTGAGAATAAAAGTAGCGATTAAAATGCTCTCCGATTCTGTTTAATAGCAATTTATCAACAACTATCTAGGGCTGGCCGGAAAACATAACTTCTTGCTTTGAAAATATTTTTTCTGAAGAAGTATTCGAATAGTCAGCTGCATTTTTTTGACTGGGCTGAACCCTCCACTGTGAAGCTAGCCTTAATGGGAGAGAGGACTTCTTGTGATTTCTCATAAGATAAAAGTGGTTTTATTTCTAGTGAAAATCTTAACAGCGGTGAATTACAACCGCATCGTACTTTTTGCGTCATGTCCTGCCGCCTGCACCCCTTGCCTGGACTATTTCCAATAATAACAATAATAATAATAATAATTAATAACACGTTTAGCACGACAATCTCCTGTTGTGTGCTACAGTGTTGTAATAAAATATTTTTTGAAGCAACAGTAGAACAACCAGAATTTTTGCTAGAAGTTAGTTATGTGTCTTTTATTTTTTTAGAATAGATTCAACTTTATTGTCATTGCATAGGGTACAAGTACTGACACAACGAAATGCAGTTGCAGCCTTTTTTCTACTTTACATTTGTGTTCAGACTCGGAGAACAAATATAGCTGCATTGACACTGATCAATTCCAATCCCTATGTGAATTATTATCTGATGCGCTGTCGTTCTGTCGCTGAAGATACAGCAGGCAGAGCCCCTCCAGTCAGCAGAGACGTTAACAATGCCTTTACCAGATAACCGCTCTTTTACTAAGTCTGCCATACTGATTTGGTGCTTGGTTGTCTATTGCTCTGCACTGACTGTGTAGATAGAATTTAATATTTGTTCAATTAAAATAAATACAAATACAGTCATGGTTGTATTCTTTCTCACCAGCTTGCTCGTATCCAGACGGACAGCATTGCAGAAAAATTGAAAGAACTGTACCCCGAAATTACCTTGGAAATAAGTAGGGATCATTTTAGTTTGGTCATTACCTCTTCTGGTATATGTTTACAAGGAAGGGTTCAAACTGTCGCCATCATAAATATGCTCCCCTGTTATTTCAGTTGGCATGACAACGACTGGAGACAAAATCCTTGACACCGCTTTATCAAAGGTGAGCTCGCTTTTGACGTAATGTGTCTATATATAACCGCAAAAGAGTGGCTATTTTAATTTAGATACATATATAATATGTATACAATTACACATAGGACATTTGAGTGTTTTCCATGCTTTACAGGATTCTAAAAACACATTTTCTTTTTTTTAAATAAAGATTGGGGAGAAGAGTTTGTTCACCAAGGAGTTGGAGAATGCCTTGGAGAGGAATGAGTAAGTGTGTGTGTGTATGTATGTATGTATGTATGTATGTATATATATATATATATATATATATATATATATATATATATATATATATATATATATATATATATATATATATAGAGGGTAAACCTTTGATGTTCCCCAGGACCTTTTTAATGCAGTAGCCTGCATGATCAAAGATCAGTATTATTGGCTGTATTATTATTACCCAGTATATTGAGTCTATACACCACCCCGCAGAGTTGACCTGGTCGTCCACTCACTCAAGGACCTTCCCACCACTCTGCCACCAGGGTTCACCATTGGGGCTGTACTAAAGTAAGTCTGCTGGGTACACAATAGAATATAAGTGAATATAACAAGTGTCTAGAATAAAAGTAAAGGAAGTATTTTTCAAAAATGTGTAACAACAATAAAAAAGATGTGTGTTGTTCCATAGAACAGAGATGATTACAAATCCAAAGTGATTTGAGCCAGTGAGAAAATCACATTTTGAGTGTGTTTCAATAGAGGTATTGCCGTCACTGCCATGAGTTTTAATCTGTACAGTATCCAGCTCTTATTTTATTATTTATTTATTGTCTTATTTGTTAGACGAGAGAACCCCCATGATGCAGTGATACTTCACCCCCAAAATGCTGGCCAAACCCTTGACACACTACCCAAAAATAGGTAAGTCTTATGGAGCCACCCCAACCCTGTGAAAAACGACTCACAGGACAAAAGACGTGAGCGCCTATCTGTGCAAGATAAAAAAGATGTGAGATGAAATGCCCGCAAAGGCGACAGGCAAAGCCTGCGGTTCTGCGAACCGCCATCCAAACCCAGCTTTGTCAGATAGAAGTGCTTCACTGGAAGCGAAGGAGATCAGTCATGATGGCACCAATGTAAAACTGTGTTCTATCTATATATTATATACAAAATATTAAGTATACCAAATCTATTGAATGTCTCTCAAACAAATGTCTCAAATTGTATAATATAAAGGCCTAACACTAAATACAATAACTGTGCGTTCTTGTGTCTTGAGACGCATCGCCATGCAGTATGGCTAGCTCTCAACAGCTTGATTCCTTCGTTCGTTCCTATAATTATAAAAGGTCAATGTCATTGTTGCATATATATATATATATATATGTGTGTGTGTGTATCCCCTACTAAACAATGTAGGCCTTTTGTAACCCCTCAAACGAAAAACACTACAGCCCTTCTGTCTGGGGCATAATACCTACTATACTTAGGCCTAATAGGCTACATCGCGCGACTTATAGTTCTGATCGTAACTGATATGTGAATACATAGATACATCTTCCAAATGCAAGACGTAGCTTGAGATTAAACAAAAGTTGGTGTATTCTTCGCATATACCATCGAAGCACTGGTATTCACTCTGGATTTAACCCTTGCACGGATGGGTGTAAACAAAGTGTTATTCTTGTTTTACATATATGGGGTTTGAACCCCAATGTGTGCAGTCTACCTGCAGGCATCTCTGAGCAAGATGCCTAACTTGCACCTGCTCCTCACTTACATGTCATTGTAAAAGTCCCTTCGGGTAACAGCATCTGCTAAGTAACTAAATGAATAGTGAGTAGTGTATCAGATATGTTACATGTTTGTTTGTTTGGTTTTCTCAGCGTGATCGGCACCAGTTCACTTCGGCGGGCTGCTCAATTGAAGAAGAGATTCCCCCATCTACAGTTCAAAGATATCGTATCCTCTCTGTCAAGCCTTTAGTTCCCACAGTCATGGAGTCATTCCATACAGGGAAACTTCCACTAAGGATCTACTTTTGAGGGGTTTTTCACATCATCACTGACTATGCATGGACAAGACAACAATAAAAATGTATGCATTGCATAATTTCTGTGAGAGATGGGGATGGGGAAAATCTGCTGTTTTGAAAGTGAAATTGGTACTTTAAGATCGGTAGCTAGCTCCACATCAGAATCAAGAGGTTTGGGACCCATGGACTTAGATGGTTTTGTGGCAGGGTTTGTCCTCACCATACGCCACCTAAGTGGCTTTTCTTGGGGCCCTCCTACACAGGACACGGGTAGATGTTAGTTGCAAGATGTTTATTGGAGATAAAGGCTGGTGGTATTCGCCGAGCTGATGTTTAAGCTGCCATGACAGTGGCTCCTCCTCGAGTATGTGTGTTGATAGCTGGTTTATCCTGGGTGCCATGATTGCTCTGCACCACAGGTGTGCAGCCCCACCCAGCCAGAGTCCAATCAGACTGACTCAGGCCAGGTGAGGCTGTAAACCAGCCATCAACACACACTCCACATACACCCTCTACAGATTGTTTTCCAGGTATTTTTTCCAGCAGTGTTTATTGTTCCTTAGCGTTCATTGCCCCTCTGTCTAGCGAGGGAACCTGAACACACGGCTCAAAAAGCTGGATGAGAAGGAGGATTACTCAGCCATCATCTTAGCCGCCGCAGGCCTGAAGAGGATGGGCTGGGATAATCGCATCAGCCAGGTACTGTTTATGATGTTTCCTTGGCAACGCTAACACCTCATACACGTTTGACTGCTTGGTTTAGGATGCCCATCTATGCCCACCTTATTTTCATTACTGGCCAATAAGGGAAACTCCTCCACCCCATTGATTTTCCAAAACATGTCGGCAGTTAATTTTGGGTATAACAATGATGTGTTGACTTATACTGGATGTTCTTTGCTATATTAGCGACATACATCAAAGTGTAAAAAAAGCTGAAATATATGGCACATTTTCTGACGCATACTCTATATACAATTATCGGTGCTATCACTTGTTCTATGCACTATATTTATTTAACTTTTGGTCTTCCTGCTTGTTGATTTATTCCTGTAGATTTTGGAACCAGAGGACTGTATGTATGCTGTAGGACAGGTGTGTAACACTGTTGGTTTGTAGCCAACGTATCCAACGACGCGTAGTGTTCCAATAGATTCCAACCCGTCCATGTGTGTACTGCTCCTCAGGGTGCTCTGGCTGTGGAGGTCCGAGCGAGGGACACGGAGATCCTGGATATGGTGTCGGTACTCCACGACACCGACACCGTGCTTCGCTGCATTGCCGAGAGGGCCTTCCTCAGGCAACTGGTGCGACACACACACACACACACACACACACCCGCACACACGTTGGACCCAAAACCCATCCGTGGCATCACAATAATGTCTAAAATAGATAAAGGTTGTGGATACTATCTATCTCTCCCATTCAAATCAAGAGGCAGTTGATATGTAAACCAGGCGCAGGCGTCACATCAAGTACTTGTGCGAAAGGATCTCCTGACACACATGTGTACTTAACATGCACCAGTGCAGTGGTGTGGTTTATGATTTTCCATACACCATACCACTGAGTGCTGCGTGCAACGCACTCTGCTTGCATACGTGCGTGTAGACTTTCTATAATCGTTTTGAACTGTTTGCTGTTTTAAACTGATTTTATAGCATAGTCTTAGTCTAACGATGTAAGCCTAAGAACAACCAATAACTAATTCTATTGATTTATATATTATTTGACGGTTGCCAAAATGATTTCACAGACAATTAAGCAAAATGGATTCAGTAGTAAATGCTTCCAATTCGTTTGACCACATTGTAATTTTGTATTGTAATCATTATCAGAAATTTAAACTTCGGCAGGCTACACCCATTAATACAACGTGCTACACTTTTTCGTTGGTATTTTTCACCGGCTGTTTCTTTAAGCATTTTTGATTTAATAGCCTATAGCAAGGGTCTTCAACCTTTTTCAGCCCAGGTGGATTGAGAAACGAAGCAGGAACCCCCTATATATTTTTTTTCATAAAAACCTGCCGTGCTACTGACGCAATAACCACTCATTTCTATTCAGACTGAAGATGCTGTCCGCTGCTCTCATAGCTCTGGCCCGTGTGCACAGCCACACCAGGGCAAGTTCCTACACCTTAGCATAGCGCTAATAAACATCCTTTTTTTGGGGGGGGGGGGGGGGGGGGGGGTTTGTTCAACTCGCGCTCTGTCATGGTGTACGTGTGTTCTGAAATTGGCAAGCCATTGAAATCAATTCTATTCCAAACTAGTGTTTAGCAACTCCATTGCTGTATCTCTGCAATCCAGGCTCAGGCTTGGTTGCATACAGGTTGCATACACACTCAAACCAGTACCATTGAGACGTACAATCCCAGTGTGCTTTAAACTGTGTTCTGGTTCCCAGGAGGGAGGGTGCAGTGTTCCAGTGGCTGTGCACACTGAGCTGAAGGACTCTCAGGTAAACACCACCAGATTACACACACATACAGAGCGGTATAAACACACAGACCTACTGATGAAATGCCCTCAACAGTTTGGGCCGACTTAACTTTGTACAAAAAACAGCAGAACAGGAAATTACTCGGGGACATGAGTTTAGTCATAGCAATGTATTACTAGATATAGTTATTAATGTCTTAAATTAAGGTCTTTCAATCAATTCAGTGTGTGGAGCAAAAAGCACCTTTTTGAAAGTGAAACCAGTTGTGCAGCCCTTCAGTGTAATGTGTTGTTCTGCAGCTCTACCTGACGGGGGCAGTATACAGCCTGGATGGCTCAGACAGTCTGAAGGAGACCATGCAGGCCAGCATCTCTGCTGTTAACAAGGTAAGTGGGACTACAAGGTGGACAGAATCTACGTATTATTACATTTTACTCCGGTACTGCCGTGCCTTGATACAATCTTTAAGTATTTATACATTAATTTACATTTTATAAGGCTTTAGACAATTGTTCCACTTGTAGGCCAACACATTGTATCTGCCATTGTACACCATTACATTCATCTGTGACAAATGCAACAAAGTACCAGAAAGTGTTTTTAAAATAATTAATAAGAGACATGGTTCATAATATACATATAAAGTCATGTTGAACTTGATACACAATGGCAGTATATCGAGTAGTTGAGTACTTAAGACAAATGTTAAAGGTGTACTTCACCGGTAAACCGTTTTTACTTGCTCCTTTTGAAATATGATAGGTCACTCCTAGTTGCATATGCATGCTGCACGTGGAAAACGTTCTTCTACCCCCATTGCATGCATTAGCCAATGTAAGAACATAGACGGACGAGGAAGTAAGAAACAAGGAAGTAAGAAAAAGCCTAACGCTCTGACATGTGATAGTTTATGAATATTCATGACCTCGCCTACCTTGGCTTGAGACCGCCCTCAGGAAAACAGTATACGGCATTTCAGAATGTTTGTAAACAATAGGCGTCAAGATACTTCCGGGTGGCAGGAAGAGAGCGGCTTCCACTGAAGCGATCCAGCCGGCTACTGTAATCAGTGTTACATAGTTAAAAACATTGTTGTTGATCTGAAGTTGTAAGTTGTAAATGCTGCATCTCTTGGTTTCATTAAAAAAAAGTATTACGTCGCTATCATTTTCCGTTCCGGAGATAGACGCGAAAGAGTCCAGCAATACCCCGACTTCTTAAACAACATGTAACACACGTTAACCTGTAGGCTACCTTAAACCTGGGTTTGCTCAGTGAGCACAACCGTATAATAAACGTTTAACGTGTAGCCTATAGTGTAGCCGTAATGAATTCAATATGTACGACTTTATTCTCGTAATTTAATGAAAAAAAAATTCTTAATGTGGCCCTAATACTCCGTCGTAATATATTAATGAGACTTCCCATACCCATATGAATTAATGAGATGTCACGTAGCGCCCCGCAAGAAGAAAATCATTCATTCAAGCCATGTACTGTTTTCTCGATCGCTCTGCCCTGTCAAATTATATGGAGGGGTTTGTTTACTAGTTCTGCCATTGGAGAACGCTTCGTCTTTTGCCACCCGGAAGAACGTATATTGTTGTTGTGACATCATGGTGATTTGTCATGTTGATAACATAGACATCTTATATCATGAATGTATCTAATGGATGTATATAGTAACATATGTATAAGATGTCTATATTATGTCTATGGTTGATAACGCACTAGAGGGATCACTCGCCTCTGATTGGCTAACATCACTGTGATGGACAGTGCTGTTAGCCAATCAGAGGCAAGTAATTTAAATGTCATGAATATTCATGACATTTCATGGCCTTTGGGAACGGCGAGTATACTGCGGCCAGAGCCGAAAACCTCTCGTTCTTCCCCGCCCACCACCTCCTCCAAAGTAGAACAGACTGAAACAGGCGCACCAGAGAATTTTTTTCACCAAAACCGGCTCACAGGGCATTCATTAAAGGGGACCTATTTCACCACCAGGTGTGAGTGTGATTAGCCATTACAAGCCATTTCAAAATCTACCCTACAGTGACATCATCACACGTGGGAGTGTCCACCCGGACGTGATAGACAGATAGATCAGCCTGTAACAGCCTACCCAGTGGACTGTACCAACTGGTAGGCTGATCTATCCATCATACATCTGGGTGGACACTCCACTTGTGAGGTAGCCTAGTCCTAACTAGACCTTCGTACTCATTTCATTCATACTAAAGGTCTAGCAGTGCTGTAGAGACAAACAATGTCTCACTTGAAGGCGGGTGCTGTTGAAGTTTAAAACCTATTGGCTCTGCCCAGTGCCACTCTGGATCTGCCTTAACCAATCGCTAACGTTTGGTCGTGACGTATTTCATGCGCCAGAAACCACGTTGCGCGCAGTATACAAACGGCAGATGCAGTGAGCATTAGCATTAGCCTCCGCCCGCCTCCGTACTTACGCTCAATAACTGAAATTCGCGCACGACCTATACGTCACTGTTCTCAGGCTGCGCCTCCTGTTCGCTGATTGGAAGGCACATTTGAGGGAAAAGAAATCGTTCTAACATACAGCGCTGCCAGACCTTAGTACTGAAGTGAAATGAAAATTGAGCGGAAGTACGTAGGCGGGCGGAGCCAGGCTACTTGTGAGGTCACGTAGAGGGTAGATTTTGAAATGGCTTGTAATGGCTAATCACACTCACACCTGGTGGTGAAATAGGTCCCCTTTAATACTAGAGACCACTGCAAAATTAACGAAAAAACGATGAAATTAGACCTTGAAACGGACATGGCAGTACATTGTCGTACTTGCCTACTTTTTTTTTTTTACGATTCTATGATTCCTAGCTCTTGCAATTCTATTTTTTAACTTTATTCGCGACATTATTCAACTCATTCAACGCACTTGGAGATTGTGCAAACCATGGATGTTACAAACCTGAAACCTGTATTTTTGTGTGCATATCAAGCAGGGATCTCGTAAACTGACCCTACGTCTAAACGAGCTGCAACAATTAGTTGATTAGTCGATTGACAGAAAATTAATTGAATCAAGTACAAATACCAAACTGCTTGATGCTTCAGAAATTCAGATGTTTGGTTCATGGATCATTATAAAATTAATACTTTAGTTTTTCTTGGCTGCTTGTCAGATAAAGCAAGCACATTTAGGATATCACGTGGGACTGTGGTAACTTGTGATGGCATTTGCCATAATCATTTATGACATTTTAATCTAGACTAAATGATTAATCAATTAATCAGAAAAATGATTGTTTGATTAATCAACTATGAAAATAATCGTGAGTTGCAGCCCTAGTCCTTTGTGTAAACAGGTGAGTTTTTTCATCTTGTAGAATGTAGATATTTCCCCACTACTGTTCAGGTACAGTCGGTTGACCGTCACTATCTTCACGGTCTCTAGGGTGAGGAGCAGGTGGATGAGCAGGTGCAGCGCGTGGGCGTCACCGCCACTAAGATCTCAGGGCCTGACCAAGACAGTGCTGAGAAGCTGGGGACCGGCCTGGCCAATCTACTGCTCAGTAAAGGAGCCAAGGAGATCCTGACCGTGGCCAGGCAGCTCAACGACGCCAGATGAATCCAGTTCCACCTCTAGAAGCTCTATATTATTGATTTAATAATTCTTTGTTTTATTTCCCCTGTTGCCTGAGCCATTAAGTGCCAGTTAGACATCAGTTGCCTTTGTAAATGTAAATGCCAGATGCGGCCAAACAGTGGTGGCAGAATTTTGTTAATTCATGTCTTCTATTGGGACCAGGGTGTTCTGATCTCCAAGGCGACAACACCTTGGAGATGTCAATGGACGATTGCAAGCTGACCATGGGGCGTCATCTTAGCTTGAGACTTTTTGCACTACAGAGTGCTACTCTAATGACACCAAGTGCTGTTGAGTTCATATGAATTCATAATGGGAAATGCATCATTGGCATTCATTTCATCATCAGCTTATTTAATTACAGTACAGATATATATGTGTGTGTTATTGGAAATTATTGCCCTTCTATATTTGTAGAAATGAGTGGGAGTCTTTGGAATGAACAGGCTTTCATATCAGAGGTGTAATGGTAGGGGTGAAAACAGGTGTAGCTCATTTAGTTAATGATGGGTCTGTAGGTATGCCAGTGCCCATAATTAACATTATGAGCTATACCTGTGTTCGCTCCTACTATTACACCTCTGTGATAAAGGCCTACTGAGAAAATGTGATATTTTACACACCAAAGAGGAATATGTTTGTATGGTTACATTTTCTGATTGCATTTCTGCTAAGCCATGACCATTTGTCAGTGATGGTTGAAACTGACATCCTATATGTGTAGTCTATTACACTTCAGTGGTGTTGTGTTTTCTAAGGAATGCAGACACATACAGTCGAGGGGAGTATCAATCGCCAATGTTCTCAAATACGTTGTTTTGTTCTGATTCAAAGGACTTATTTTTCTTCCCCATAGACTCCACTCAGTTCAGTTATGCACTGTTTACAGCGGATGCTACATCATGTACATATTTTAAGTTCTTTTATCAAGAGATTAAATCACAGCAACATCATCAATATGACATTTACATCCTATAGCCGAACCCTAGCCAACGTTTTGAGCTTTTTCTGTGAGCCGAGTGGTTTCTTTTATATGAATCTGATGTACACCTGTGACTGGCAAGTGATATACATGAGGAACATAATACTGGACACTGTTCATTGGTGTCTTCAGGTTTGTCACTGAGAGAAAAATAAAAATGTTTAATTCAGTGGATAAACTAGATTAAGACGTGTTGTCAAACAAGCAGTGCTTGCTCGTTGACTTTTTGAAGCAAACTTTTGCTTAGTGTAAATACAAATTGTATAGTGCACACATCTAGCTGGCTGTACATTTGTCTTTCCATGTAAACAGAAGTTAAAGCTGTATTTATATTTGTGTGCTAAATAGTTTGTCCCTTACTCCCCATGGTTTTAAAGCAAATAAATTCATGTGCATAATTCAAAGCAATTTTCTCAAAGCACCGCAAATGAGAATACAAGTGTCTTTTATATGCCGGTAAGACTGTGGCTTTCTATGTGAGGATATGCTGTTTCTTTCCATGAACCACAACATGTTTGTTTTTTTGGCAACTTGAGTTTTTTTGCGTTGATTTAATCTTCTAATGTTAACGCTGTAATATTTTATTTGACATTATGGTTGTTTGGTTTTCATGCCTAACTGTTTATGAGATTAAGCTTTGAACACAAAGCATGGGGATCTGTACTTTGTTTTCTGCTCCAGCTTTAATTTACTTGTAGGGTTAACATTTTTTATTGAATTTAGAGTCCACTAAATTGCAGTTGGCCAATGAAATACAAATCACATGCAGTCTCAAAGTGCTTTTTCTGTACTGCACTCAAACATGATCCAATAAATAAATGGATGGCGTTATGGGTTGATTGTAGCGGGGAACCTGTATCATTGTCGTGAAGAGGACACCTTTGGGACTGCATACCGGTTAATTTAGCATATTACAGAACAGTGTATATGTGTTTCTTTTATTTTTGCCACCAAGGTCAGTCTAGTGTTGCGAGTCTATGCTCTTCATTGGAGGCAATTCTGGCCTACTCTCTTTGCTCCGCTGAACCTCCATCACACCTCGTACCCATTCCATCTGGAGGTTCCCGTAGTGCCTCCTCCTGCAGCAGTCCAGAGTCAGGCTGCCGAGCTTAGAGTCCAGGGAGACCTGGTGGTGGAACCACCAGGTGGTGGTTGTTACCTGTTGGCTGAGCTGTGGGGGTTGGAGGATGGGAGGAACTCTGGGACTGGGGGCACAAAGGTTCCCGGGATGTTCCCTAGCAGCCAGTTTAGCAGCCCACGGGGACCGGAAACCATGGCGATAAATGAGTCTGTAAAGGTTCTCCCTCCACTCTGGGATGGACCCCTGGTCCCTATGGCACACATTTTCAGCCCAGAAATATTCCACCTGTTTGAAGGGTGTTTGCTCAACCGAACTTGACTGTCTGCTGAGAACTTGTGGCTTGTGACATATGGGTGCTGCCTGGACAGCATTGTAATGAGCTTGTTTACTTGTTTTGGGTTGGCTTTGATAGGGGTAGGATGGTGGTGCCAGTTGGGGGGGCTGAGTAGCCGGACCAGAGTGGATAATAGGGCCACTGTGTGCCGAGTGATGAGGAAGGAGGAAGGTGCTTTTTGAATGTGACTTTTCTTTGTGGAGTTTGGATTTCTTGTATATGCAAAGGAGCGTTTGATCAAGGGGCTTCCTCCCTGTTTTTTCTATGAAACCGTCCCTTTGACGCAACAACAGAGACGGTCTTTGATTGCTCTTTGGAACATTTTTAGCAGCCTGCTTGGTGTCTTGATGTGGCCGAGCTTCTGGTGCTGGAGGACAAACACACTGGATAGTTCGGGGAGGGTGACTTGGGGGATTTATGGGTGGTTGGTAAGAGGGTTCTGAATGGAAAGAGAAAGGAATTGCACAAATGTATAACAAATTGAATCTAAGCCATGATACCTCTGCCGTTAATGTGTTTGAACTTGATTTGCAGAGATGCATAATAGTTTCATAAATCATGTGGTCTTAAGTTAATCTACCTTGGTGTGTCCGGGTTAGAGGATCTTGGATGACCTCGGGAAAATCAGCTGCAAGCAGTGGAAAGGATCAAAGAATATACATGGGTATAACTTCTAGTCAAATTACTAGTCCAAATCAAAATAATAACCACTTAATCTTGAAAAGATAGTTACCATAAATTATATTGACAATTTATTAATAATGCCTATGTTCCAATTTTGATGAATATGGCTCAACACAATTATTTAAAGCTGTTGTAAACTTGTGTATATATTTTATACTGTACCAGGCATGGAACTGATCATTTTTTGATTCTGGAGTTTAGGTGTGCTGGTTGTACAAAGCTCAATGTCTTCATTTACGTCGCAATCAGTGGACCTAAAGACAATATTGAGGGAGACTCATTTTGTTAACTGTTAAACTGCCACCTCAGACAATTGGACACAAACATTTACGGACATTACCAGTATATATATATTTGACTTTCATCCTACCTTCCAGGGTCATTGTTCGCAGTTTGATTGTTAGACCCTTTGATGTGGTTCAGCAGATGAGTCTTTGTCTGGATAGTGGACAGGATCTCCTTACTGATGTTACTTATCTCAGAACACTTGTCAAACCGAAGCTCAGTAAGTTCTTGTAAGTAATCCTTGCTCTAAAAGACAAGACAAAATATATACTAAGACAAGTACTGATTAACCAATCAAAGATTTCTGATTGGTTAAACTTGGTGACATCACCAGGCATCAGTTTGAGCCAATTAGAAACAGCAATTGCAAAAACCTGTTTCATAGGATATGGTGTTGTCCTTGATGTTTGATTACTCTTCATAGGTCTATGTGTCTAGGTGGAGACTGAAATGATGAAACTGTGCAGAAAATAACATTACATCTAAGTAGTTATACAATATAAAAACCAATCAGTGATCTACAATGAAGAGCTGTAATACCATCGCCTGTTCAACATTTTAAGTTGATGTCACAATCTTTGCAATAGCAAACAACCAACATTATGAGCATTGTGCTGATCCAATCTGAAAACCATACCTGGTCTCTTGGTAGAAAAGCCTGCAGGTTGTTCATGCCACCCACACGTTTCCAATGAGGGTTGTTCTGCTGCGCATGCTGGAGGAAGCAGCACACATTCTTCTGAAGCAGTTCCTGGGGAAAGTCGAGGGTGCCAGCCAGGTGCATGAGGGTCTCGGTGCACTTCTGATACACACCACAGTCAGCAACTTCCATGGTCGACAGCACAGCGACGACCACCTCATCCAGGTCAAAACACTCTGGCTTCTTGACCAACCAGGGACTCAGGCTAATGCTCTTCAGCAACTTGAAGATGGGATCGCCCTCCTCTTCCTCCTTCTCATCTCCCTTCTCCTCCTCCTCCTCCTCGTTATGCTCTTCATACTCTTCTCCTCCATCTGGCAAATGAATTTCAGCAACTAGGTGGGCGGCTTTGGTATTGATTGTGACAGGTCTAAGTACCATGGTCTTGACTCTGACCACTGTAACTTCAGGTGGCAGTCCTTGATGCTCTGTCAAGGAGAAGGTCCTGTCCAGAGCTCTCGGTCTGTCTGGCTGTGTAGGCCTGGGAGGATCTTCTCCCTCACCCCAGCTACGCATCACAGAGTTGGGGAGGAAAACATCAGGAGCCAGTGGCTTTTCCTGGGCCTTACTGCTGGCGTCAAAATGTTTTTGAGGCGAGTGCGCCGAGTTTGGCTCAGACTCCATGTCGCCTTCCTCCTCTACCATTGTTGTATCCACGCTCTCCTTCCCTGAGTTTGTGATTGGCATCACAGCATGAGAAGGATCTGCAATGTGGCAAACATACACAAACATTTGGGAATCTTCTTAACCAGAGTCCATGGTGCAGTATGTGTATTGTAACAGGATTAGGGAGAAGACACGTGGATTTCGATGTGCATTTCCATGTGCTTCTCGGTTCCTAAATGGTGCATGTGTGTGTGTGTGTGTGTGTGTGTGTGTGTGTGTGTGTGTGTGTGTGTGTGTGTGTGTGTGTGTGTGTGTGTGCGTGTGTGAACTGCAGTGAGCTTACAGTCCATACAAGCTCCACTTATTTGCCAGGACCTGCTATGCGGACCTACCGTCAACCCAGCATGTGGGAGACAGCTGTGTCCACATCCAGGACCATGGCTGACCGCAGCAAACCCCCGAAAGTTTGATTTAGCTTCACTAAATAAAGATAACGACACAACACAATGCAACACATGCAGTACGGCTATTCCGTGGGACAGGAAGGAGGAGAGAAGCACCTCCAACATGACGAAGCATCTAACGCAGTCTGTGTTGCGGTCTCCCAGCCACTAACTCCCAGATAAAACTAACGAGTGCTAGTTAGTTGGTGTCAGCTCCAACACTGTGACATTTAAACACATTAAATATTTAAACGCGTTTTTTTGGGGAGAGCTCTAGGAAGCGAGGTGTTATCTCCATGGTTACGACCCACGACCCCATGGCCTCTTTGTGATGCTTTTTTTTTTAAGGCCAGTACCGTCCTTGCGTATGAGCGTTATAATGAGCAGTGTTGTGTATGAAATGTATCCACGCACCGTGGTGTTGCACTAGAAGTGTCCGAGAAGCTAACGCCTCTCTCGGGCGCGGACGTCCACATCAGCCGCTGCCCAGAGGGAGCTCCGCACAGCCACGCACACCTCGCCGCCGGTGGCTGTTCTCGCGAGAGGAGCGGAGCAGCGCTGCATCATGAGGGCTTCCCTTCAGAAGATCATGTTTGTTATATTTTAATATTTTGTTGTTATATTTTTCAATTTTCGTTTTGGTTTGTTATTGTTTTTGTTGATAATTTCTTAAGAAGAGTAAGGGTAATATTTATTTGTATTAAAGGAAGGGGAAAAAGAAACCTTTCTGTCATAGTTGACAGTTTAATGATTATAGCCTACCAAGAATAAAGGAAGGCAATTGAAACGATGCCCACCCCTAAACAGTATACTACCATATTTATTAACGACTCACCAGGCTGATCCCCAGGTGTTACACTTGGTGGAGTAGTTTTCTTCTTCTTCCATTTGGCATCACCTTCTCTAAGTTTTTATTTTCCATGCATAGCTTCCAGACAACATTCCTTGTCCTGTTCGGGACTGGTCTGCCCAGGCATAAAACATAGCTTGGGCACAACATTCATGTCATAGAAGCTGGCAGAAAAGGGATAGGGTCCTTCATCATCATCATCATCATCATCATCATCATCATCCAGGGGCTTCATTTTTAAGACCCTTTTTAGGATCCAGGTAGGTAACGCCAAAGCTAGCTAGCAGAACTGCTCTGAATCGCAATAATGGTATGGTATTTTTTTTAAATTATTTTATTCCGAATATGCAAATAGAACACGGCTTCCTGATTGCTATTTAACAAATTATTTGCACAACATAATATAGAAATGAACATTTTGAGGAAGCAATATAATAATGAAGCACAGAAAAAATAAATAAATGACATATTCGAAAAGGAGTGAGAAGAAGCATACACTGTTAGCCCGGATGTCATTTCTACTCAAACAATCAATTTCAACGTACATAGATAATTTAAGTTTGATTGTATAACTATCAAATTTAAGCGCAGTCTACTAATTCGAAGTAGAATATACTTACATTTGAAAGTAATGTCATGAATGAGTAACTTTAAGTTAAGTGGGATGGAATTTTTAAGTTTTAGTCATGACCACGCCTCTTAAATTCCCGCTCCATTCAAGTAGTGTAGGAAGGCATGTTGCAACACGTCGCTTGATTTCTCCTGCGTGTATTTTCAACAGTTCGCTGCTGTTGTGTCCGACATTTTACAATTAGTTTTTTACAGCGAGGAGTATTTTGTAAGCAGTGGAAACAGTAGTTCCACTACCGCGGAACTACTGTAGCTCATTTTATCGCTAAACAAGCCGTCGGCGCCGGCGGCTGCCCTGCCAGAGCACGTGTGCCTCGAGTGGAGACGAAAAAAGAGGGCGACAGGACGACTGAATCTGGTGAGTGAGCGACCGCGTTTTACTCTGTGGTGGCTTTTGATTTAAAGTTAGCACTAGCTCCAATGACTGTTAGAGCAGTGAAAAAAGAAAACGTTTTCATTAGCTAAACTGGCGTGGTAATGTTAAGACACATTTGGCTAGCAGTGTAAAGCATTTTAACTGACATGTTTCTCTTCTAAGACACACATAGCTTTAGTAGCTGTTTGTGAGCAGTGAAAACGACGTTTTAAGTATTTACACTGATATGTTCACTTGTTAGACTGAGCAGTGAAGACCCCCCACCCCCCACTCCCGCTCAAAACCGGCCGGTTGAAAAGGTTGCTTAAACAGATAACAGCTATTTGAAGGTCCTGTTTTTCAGCATTGGAAATGTTTGCTCTTGCCACGCTAATTGGATATTTTTGTGTATTTTTTCACTCAAGATAACTGCCATTAATTGTTAGTAAATCACCTATCAAATGCTAACTGTATTCATGTGACCAGGCTGTGCTATTTCAATGTGTATGTGACCCTCTTTAAGTTACTTCCACAAAGTAACATTACTTTTTAAGAAGTAAACGTCAAACAAATGGCATTATACAGTTTTATCACTATCCAGAATTAAGAGTCTCAAAATACAGATAGATTGTAGAGGATAATCTAACATTACTTCCCCGTCTCTTATGTTTTTTTTTATTGTGTTGCAGGTCTCCAGAAGACATGTTGTGGAAGTGTAAGTACTGTCCTTTCATCTGTGAAAAGAGAGCACAGCTATTTAAGCACTATAGACTAAAACATGGGAGCTATGCAAGAACAGAACCGTTTCCATGTTTACACCAGGAATGTCTGTGTACAAGCCAGGTTTGTATGCCTGTTTTGAGTATTTACAAAAAGTGGTTAACACTGTGTGACCCAAATCATGTTGTATTGAGGGTCATAAATGTCTTTCATTTGACCATGGGCCTATACATGTTGGGCTATGTTTTATATTTTCAGGTGTGTTACGAGTTCACCCGAGTGGTGGGGAAAAATCTCAAAGAAAACGTCTTTGAGGCACTTGACCGTTTCTCGCCAAACTTGATGGACCTCTTCAGGAAGAAGACGGGCCTCAGTGGACAGCTTTTAACTGACCTTTTACGTCAGACAAAGGTAGGCTGACTTGTCTACCTAAGCTGACTGCCTCTCTATTCTTCCCCCCTTTCTTCTCATCTCATTACTTTTCATTGCTCTCCCGTTTCCATTTCCTCCTCTTTTCTCCTACTCTATATACTTATACTTTTCTTGTTTTTATCTCTCCTCTTCTGTCCTTCTATCCACTCCTCTCTACTTTCTGTCCAGGAAGTTTGTAATGAAGTAATTAAATTGTGGCGACTTTCTGGAATCTATTTAACCATATACAGTATGAGTGTACTTAGTTATGTCCACTATCTTCCAGACCACTGAGCCAACAGACATCAGGTGCCTTTGTCTTCGGGGACTGCCAGTCGTCTTGGGGGATGACCCCTCTGCGTTCTTCAAAACCTGCTCAGTAAGTAACTGAATTTGTTTTGAAAATCTGCATTATTGATTCACAACACGACCATCTGATATGAATTTACTATAAAAAAATTAAAAAAATTGATTACTACTACTTACTCTAAATTACAAACAAATTAACATTGTACAAAATTTTGAACTTTCACCTGTCTTTATTTCTGTGAAATTGCCATCAGGGAGGGACCCCTCTTTTTATTTTGCTGAGGACTATGAAAAACCCTTACATAAGTTCTTACTTTTTGAGATTAAAGGACAATACTGGTCATTTGTATTTACTGCAACAATTGCATCTGTACTGGAAATAGTTTTTACACAACTTTTCAGCTTGACTGGGACTGAAAAAGCTCTCCATCTCTGCTGAGCTACAAAACTATTTCAGCACACAGGTTTTCAAACAGCTCTTGTAATGCACAGTTCAAATTATGGCAATTTAAAATTGGGGTTGTCCTTTCTTAATTTTTGTGGTCAACACAGCGTTATTGACATTACAATGTCCTCTCTTTGTCTGTTTCTTTTTCTGTTAGGATGCAACTGACAAGGACTTGTACAGTGAAACTTCAGTGGGAATCCTCTGCATTGATGAACATCCTCAACTCAACCCATCCAGAGTGAGCATCATCTTGGAAGGGAGTGTGGTAATGGAGGAGCTGGCCAACCTGCCACAGGCTTTCTGTGTCCTTTTTGGACTGATTTACGCCTTGCACTTGGATTACCCCAAGTGCATGAAAAGCACCTTCCACTTTATTCAGCAGGTCAGGCTCAACTTGAGCAGAGGTGAGCTGAAACCCAAAATTCAGTCTTTGAAGAATCAGCTATCTGTTTAAAACAGGGTTCTGAATACTTATACCACTGCTCTGGATCTGTGTGCTTGGTTATTTGTAATGTTGCACTTTAAAAATACCATATTTACTGTTGGCACTGATTGATATGCAAGTTTTTTATGCATTGCCACTGATTTTGCAATTTGATTCCATGCTGATTGCTGTATGATTTGTGTTATTAGCGCTGATCTGGTTTAATTCCTATTGCTACCTATGTTGTATAGCATTGGCATTGATTTTGTAGTTTAATGCCATCCTGATTCACAAGAGTCCTATTTGATTTTTTGATTGCACACCTATTTTGTTTGATAACATGATAAAGACAAGTTTAATAAAACATGTAGACAAGAATGTACTTTTGTGGTTTTGCTTTTTATTTTCTTAATTAATTTAATCTGTATAGTTTTTTTTTTTATTAAACTGATTTTATTTTACACTTCAGATAGTGGAGTAATTGGGCAAAGGCATTTTTAAGGTAAATCAACTTGGAGGTTAGTGTATTCAGCTTAAAGTTATAAGTGGAATAAATATGAAAAGCAATTGATTTTACTAATGTTTAATCATCTTGGAGGTTAGTGCACTTAACTTTAAGTTTTCAGTGGAATAAAGGGGCAAAGCAATTGATATTACTAATAATTTTAAGTTAAACAAACTTGGTATTAAGTGTATTGAACTAAAAATAATAATACCATCCACTCATTTTTTTAAGTTAAATCCACTCAAGTTTTCATCAAACATTACTTAATTTTTTTAGGGCAACCGGTTTCCTAAAATTTTTTAAGTAAACTCAACTTATCCGGGTTAACAGTGTAGCTTGTTAGCTCTCACCCCTTTGTGTAAATGAAGTTAATATATATCTACATACACATATACACACCCACATATACATGCATATATATACATACACACATACATACACACACACACACACACACATACACATACACATTCTCTACCTCCATGCCACATCAATTAATAAATAATAATAATCCCCAATACTCATTAATGACCATTATCTATTGTACCCGCTAAATAACATGTGTTTGTACATTTTCTTGAAATGGTTGATATTTGGACTTTGCTTGAGTTCCTCACTTAGGTTGTTCCATAGCTTGACACCAGAAATAGATATACAGAAACTTTTCAAGGTTGTTCGCCTGCTTAATCTTTTGAAGTTATGTTCCCCTCTTAATTGATAACCTCCCTCCCGATTCCTAAACAAATTTTGTATATTTTCTGGTAATTGTCTGTTTTTTGCCTTATAGGCCTACATAATGATTGCTGTTTGGTAAGATACAATGTCAGTGAATTTCAGTAGTTTTGATTGTATAAAAAGTGGATTTGTATGTTCCAAGTTGACCTTGTGAATAGTCCTTATTGCTCTTTTCTGCAGGATAGTAAGTGACCGTAATGAAGTTTTGTAAGTGTTTCCCCAAACCTCAACACAGTAATGTATATATGGCAAGACCAGTGAACAGTACAGTGTGCGAAGAGAATTATGATTCAATAAGTGTTTTACTTTGTGTATGACTGCAATGCTTCTTGAAACTTTGGACTGTATTTATCTACATGTTTGATGTGTGATTTCCAACTCAGTCTGTCATCTACTATAACCCCAAGAAATCTGTTTTCATGCACCCTTTCAATTTCAACCCCATCTAATTCTATTCGCACCTTTGTGTTCCATGTGCATTTGCCTAACAACATGAACTTAGTCTTACTTACATTTAATGATAATTTATTCCAGTCAAACCATATCTGTAGTTTTTTCATTTCCTCGTTTATAACTGTTTCCACTTGTTTAATGTTTTCTCCTGAACAAAAAATATTTGTGTCATCCGCAAAATTGACCAATGTTAAACATCTAGATACTTTACACATATCATTAATATACAGTATAAACAATTTGGGGCCCAATACTGACCCCTGGGGGACCCCGCAAGCAATGTCCAAATATCCCGGGCAGACAGACAGGTCTGTAGTTTGTAAAGTTGTGCTTGCTCCCAGTTTTATATAGCGGAATGACCTTAGCAATTTTCATCTGGTTTGGAAATGTACCAGTTTGAAAAGACAAATTACAGATGTGTGCTAATGGCTTTGATACCCCTTCGATGACCTTTTTAATTAATGACATATCGATGCCATTGTAGTCTGTAGATGTTTTATTTTTACACTTTTTTACTATGTTGATAATTTCATTTTCCTCTATTGCTTTCAGGAACATTGAGTGGGGATTCCTTATTATTAGTTTATCCATGTAGTCTCCATCCAGCCCTGGATTTGGGATGTTTTTTGCTCAGGACCAACATCTACAAAGAACTGATTAAAACTGTTTGCCACCTCACCCATATTATAATTTTCGTTATCATTTATAACAAAATATTTAGGTAAATTGTTTTGTTTAGCACCATCTCTAATAATATTGTTTAGTATATTCCATATCCCTTTCATATTGTTTCTATTATCTTCTAATTTCTTTTTATAGTATTCTTTTTTGCTTGATCTTATAATATTAGTTAACTTATTCTTATATTTTTTATATTTATCTTCTGCTTCTTCTGTTCTCTGTGTTATGAAGTTCCTGTAGAGTAAATTTTTCTTTTTACATGCATTTTTTAAACCTTTAGTTAACCATGGATTGCTCTTATGTGCTAGTTTTTTATTATATCTCTTAATGGGACAGTGCTTATCATATAATGAAGTGAATGTAGTCAATAATTTGTTGTATGCATTATTTACATCTTTTTCATTATATATTGCATCCCAGTCCTGTGCCATTAATTCGTGTTTTAGAGTAGCTATTGTCTCCTCTGTTCTAATTCGTCTATATTGATTATGTTTCTCTATTTCAATTCTATAATATTTATTATCATATACTGTAAATACTGGAAGGTGGTCAGTGATATCACTAATTAATAACCCACTTATTGTCTTGTTTTCTATTACATTGGTGAATATGTTATCTATCAGAGTTGCACTATGAGACGTTATTCTGGGTCTAGTGATTGTAGGAAAGAGACTCAAACTATGCATTGAGTTTAAAAACTCTTCAATACTTTTCTGATTGTTGGGGTTTAGTATATCAATATTATAATCCCCACAAATGAAGATATTTTTGTTACCCATTTTTATTACCATGCTTTCCATCCATTACCTGAACTTATCAATACTAGAACCCGGAGCTCTATATATACAACTGATAATGATATATTTTTTCTTTTCAATATAAATCTGTATTGTGAGACATTCAAGAAGGCTGTCAATCACCTGTGTCATAGCCTCTACAATCTTGAAATTCAAGTTCAGATCAACATATATTGCAACACCACCGCCCCCTTTGCTCTGTCTGTTGTTATATATAAATTCATAGCCCTCCATCTCAAAATTAATTCCCTTTTCAGTAGTAATCCAGGTTTCAGAAATAGCAATTATGTTAAAAGGCTGTTGGAATGTGTGCAAATAGTCCCTGATGCTGTTAAAAGTTTGTATATAAACTTCGGCTATTGAAGTGAATTATAGATAATTTATCCTTTGCCATAATATTATCGTTATACTGATCATTGTTGTAGTAATAGCATGTATTGTTTATGGTGGAGAAGAAGTTATTGTCTGGATCGATATCCTGTTCTATGTCCAATGTACTGCTTTCATTATATTCAAATGTTGTTAGTTCCAGTTGTTCGTGTTCCTGTATCCACTGCATTACGTATCCATTGTCACTTAATGTAGGTTGAGCTCTGTCACTGAGCATTATGTTTGTGTTTGTGCTGTTACCTCCATTCCGTCTCAAGACCACTCCAGTCTATTTTTACAATGGGGATACTCATTTCAGTTTTTCCAGTTCCTCTATATTCCTCACCATCAGTACCTTGGCCTCTTCTGGTGATCCGTTAAGCTTGATGAATATTCTGCAGTTTCTCGTCCATGTGCTCTGGATTTTATTCATTCTTCTCAGGTAACGTGCTTTCTTAGCGATTTTACCACCACAGTAGATGACACTTAAGTCTTAAGACACCCACAGTTATTGTAATCATCAAACCTTAGTAAGGTAATACAAAAGAAATCCATAATTCCATAAATAATGTTATTAAGGGTTATCAAGGTGTGCATTAAGCATCAGAAAATTATGTTCTATGAAATCCACTGCAATCTCACAAAATGTAATTACTGTATATCGATTTCCGGTAACACTTTACAATAAGGTACACAAAACGTGGGTAGTTACTGAGGAACGAATGAGTAACGAATGAGTAACGAATGATGAACGACCAGGGCCCTAACTGGGGCCCCAACGGGGCCCTAACAGGGCCCTAAGTGACAGTTACTCAGTAACTACTGAGGAGTTACTGGTAAACAGACTAGAGGACTACACTGTATTCGTTACTGAGTAACTGTCACTTAGGGCCCCAGTTAAGGCCCCAGTTAGGTCCCTGGTTGTTCATCATTCATTACTCAGTAACGAATACAGTAGTCCCCTAGTCTGTTTACCAGTAATTCCTCAATAGTTACTGAGTAACTGTCGCTTAGGGCCCTGTTAGGGCCCCGTTAGGGCCCCAGTTAGGGCCCTGGTCATTCATCATTCGTTACTCATTTGTTACTCAGTAACTACCCACGTTTTGCGTACCTTATTGTAAAGTGTTACCCATCATTCGTTACTCAGTAACAAATACAGTAGTCCCCTAGTCTGTTTACCAGTAACTCCTCAGTAGTTACTGAGTAACTGTCACTTAGGGCCCTGTTAGGGCCCAGTTAGGGCCCTGGTCGTTCATCATTCATTACTCATTCGTTCCACAGTAACTAAAAAGTAAAAGTGTTACCCGATTTCCTTCTATTTCTTCACGCCAATTTAATGAGTGGAGTCTATTTTTCCTCCTGGCTAAGTAGCCAAGCGGGTGACCAATTACTGCGCACTCACATGGCCAAGCCAGGCCACTCACATTACGGCAACAGTGCCTATTGATGGCGTTTCTGACTGAGGAAGTACAAACTACACAAAACAGCGAGGGGGGGGGGGGGGATTCAGATCACGCCCCTACAATCTTTCCAAGACTGAGTTTATTAGATGATTTTAGATGTATTTTATTTATGTATTTATTTATTTATTTTGCACAGTTAAAATTACATAAAAGTGAAAAAGATAACAAATAATGTAAAGTGCAGGGAGAGGCAGAAAACCCATATGGGCTTATTTAAAGCCTCTACCTATAGGTAAAATTCCATAGTTAATGTGTATAATGTGAGATGTATAAGATGTAAAAAAATAAATAGAAATTCACAAACATGAATGCAATTGTTGGTGCTGCTGTCATCCCTTTGCTGTTACCTAAACATGGCCCGTCTTGTCCCCGGTGAAAAGCTTCCTCTGCACCCAGTTGGCTGAGACACAGCACAGGGGGGCCAGCCTCAAAGGCCCTCTGAAGGCCCTATGCTCCCTTCCTACTATGAGCTCGAAGGTCTTGATGCTGCTGTCACAGAGCGAGTAGAGCAGCGGTATTCAATTAGATTAGGAAGAACAATTGTAAAATGACTTGTAGTCGAAGGCCACATGTTGACTAGTCGACTAGTCGTTGCTGTGCTTGGTAGTCAGCACCAGAAATAGAAGTCGGTTAAACACTTATATTTCTGCCGATAGGCTAAACCGTGGAAGAACGGCATGCACTATTGATAGAAATATGCACATAAGAATTAGACCATGCTTTTAAAAGGCCTAATTATCCAACATTAAACAATGTGTAGTTTCCCAAAACATCTAATCATTAATTGAATAATTTCATTTAATCTGGTTCAGAACAGAATAACACTTCGCACATCTAGGAGAGGGACGAGTAGTTCAAAAGTTGCAAACAAACTCCCGCACACTGTCTAACTTGCAATAATACATTTATTTGTGACATTTCGCAAATAAATGTATAGCTAATGCAAATACATTTATAGCTGTCTAACATTTGTCTAACATTTATTTGCGAGTTTCACTCAGCTGAGTCCAATAGATAGATTGTGTTTAGGGGTGGAGCCTACTCTACCTGAGCTGTGCTTTTCACTTAAAGACTAGTTATACAGCTTCAGGCCCAGCAAATTAAGACAAGGGAGTCTCTCTGTGGGAGTCCATCAAGGGAGCCCAGAAGCTAAATCTTCTTTCACCCATTGTAGCTATGTGCTGGATCACCGTCAGGTCATCTGCCTGGAGAAGACATTGCCAAGGATCCTCTGCTCGATGCAGCAACCCATCCAACCTGCTCTCACACTTATTATATGTTTGTATGTCCTGGCATTTAAATAGTACTTAGCATCGTATAGCGTCGAATAGCATCTTACGTGTAGCTATCCATGTTGTATACTAGAAAGGCTAGCTAAACCTAGCAATTATTGTGCACTTGAAACTTGCTCTATTGACATCCTTACTGTACCGACAGTGATATATTGTTGTTTTACTTTCTACTGACAAATGTACTTATTGTATGTCGCTTTGGACACAAGCGTCTGCTAAATGCCCTAAATGTAAATGTAAATTAGACTGGGACTCAGGTCTCCCTGGTGGCTCCACCTCCCCACCTCCACCTTTCAGCAAGGCAGTGTTATTTTTATTCAAGGCATTCAAGGCAACTCTTTTGTAATTGTTTTTAGTCATTTAGCAGACACGTTTATCCAAGCGTATATATTATTCTAAATTTAACAACATTTTAATTTAAGTGGGTTTATTTAGCACCACAGAAGAAATAAATCCAAACATAAAATAACTGCAAACATTTAACTGCATTTAATATAAACAACAGTGCAGTGATGGAGGTGGGGAGGTCATTCCAAGCTAAACTTGTCAGGGTGAATTCTATTTGATTATAAAGTTAAGGTACCGATCCCGACAGATTACTTTTAGTGAACAGTTTGAGGTTGAGAGAGCATATATTGCCTTACGCATTGAACATGCCTCTTTGTGTCAAAAAGACACATCGACGCACAATCAAATTTGAAACTAGTTTGATATCACTCGTGTATATATAACTTTGAATTGAGTAATTTCCAAATCCCAACATGAAACATACAATTGAAACTTTATTATTGGGCTATTGATCTGATCAATGTATTTATTATTTTGAGTACTTTGATTTCAGATATTTGAATAGGAAACATACATATTGGAATTTGTGTATGTTTGCATCATTCATGAAATGCACACGTTACCCTAACTATAAATGATGCAGCAGCTACCTTGATAGTTTTTTGAAACTCTGGGAGGAAAAGTGTCCATTGTGGGACAATTCTTGCAATGGAGGCCATGCTTTTCGGACCGACAGGATAGCTATGGCCCCTGACATACAGAGGAAATTCTACAGAGGCTAGGTGACAATACCAAAGTCATCATTCGTTATAGTCAGAATTTGGCATAAAAAAAAGCTAAGAGATCACATGTTTGCATGCTGTTATGCTATGCTATAACATGAAGTATTGTGTGGATTTTTAAATCAAATTTCAATCTTGGGTTGGGTGTAAACACCACACAACCACACGAGCAACTGGTTTTAACATTTTATTTTCATTTTACAGAATTTAATGGTGTTTGCAGCGTTGTTGCAAATAAAACAATGACAGTCACATTGGTTGTTCTGTTTTCTTTTTGTCTTCATGTTTATTGCTCTGCATTGTAATTATGCCTTTATTTTATTGTCCATCCCATTGTCCATCATTTTGCTGTCCCATAAATCTACTTCTTTCAACTCCATGCTTACAGGCTAATCACAATAAGAAAATATAGGTTACAGTTCTGTAAAGAACCATATAGGATTTGTTGCTACATTTCACAAAAAAAGGTCAATCCAAACTAGACAGGCCATAAGCAGAAGACGTAAATCGGTCTGCCTCTTCATATATTATAAATCAGTATGTGTTTAATTTAAAAAAAAGCTCATTGTATAAATTAACCACTGTACACACTCTGAGATACACGGTGACAATAAATTAGAACCAAATAATATTTAAATGGAGCATGGCTTCTTCCTTGACCCTTATTAAGATAGAAATTACGTTTACACACATTTACTTCTTTTGGAGTTCTCCTGTGTGTCCTAATGCTTATCACATTTTATGCAATATGTCGTCTCTTCCCCACACAGGAATGCACACACACACACACACACACACACACACTTTTGCATCCCTGTGTCAGTAAAGCATTAGTTGCATTGTGACAACCACATTGTTAAAAACAATGTATATTTCACTATATTTGTGAAAAGAAAGAAAAATGTAAAAAGTAAAACCTTGTTCTGACTTCTTCATACCTACAACACTAATAAATCACATTTCCCACCATGACGACACCTTCACTTTACCAAATGAGATCAGGTTAATCTTGCAAATGTTACCATGGTAACATGCATCCACTGCATATTGAGCCAATCTCAGAGGACTTTTTTCTTTTAGTTTGAGGCAATGATATGACTGACACGGTGGAGAGTTGTCATATGGATAACAGTGGACAAACTTGGATGTTTGAGATTAGAATGAGTAAAATTATGGTTAAAGTAATGGTGATATAATTAACTCACAATACGGTTATGATGCACTTCAAGTAAGGTGTTGCCCAAAAAACAAGTTTTATATTTCTCCCACATACAATGATATAGTTTGCATCTTTTCATCATATTTTATCAGCCAGACAGTGTGTTAGAAGACATGACTTTTGTATGGTTTTTTTATTGTATTTTTTTAAAAGAGGCACTCGCAATAACACTGCTGATCAACCAATGAAATATATTTTGGAAATGCTGCATATATGTGCTTATTAATGCAGATAATACCTGAGGTATGGTGCATAATTCATGGCATGCGCTATGGGAATGACTCTTGTTCTGTCTATATATACACACGCAAACACACACACACACACACACACACACACACACACACACACACATATATATATATATATATATATATATATAAAACAAAAGAAAGTGATCATTATAAATAGACATCAACTAGAACCCCGAAGAATATTATTTACAGTTATAAAAGCCCCTTACACTTGGTACATAACAAACACAACGAATGACCACGAGACTACTCTATGATTGTCAATGTGTATTTATGTGCTATTCTTGATGCTGTTTGTTCTGTTGCTGAATGGGTGGAAGAAGGGCCGTGCAGTACATACCGCCTGACATCTGGGGAATCCCCACTTATAAACTTCAATATCTGTCCGATAGTGAGTCATTTGATGTGCTAAACAGACCAATAGTTTGGGGTCAATATGAAATATTATTCCCCCATTAGAGACATTGAACATGCTTCTATAAGTCAAATCATGAGAAAAAAAAAAAGATTTTATTAACTTTCTAATGTGGCTTATTTTTGTATTGGATTTACTAATATTGTTCCCTGGTATGAAGGGTGAATAACATACATGTTTGGTGCTTTCTTGTGTTTAAGCCACCGCAGTAAATACTAAAACGTATGGTAGGCATTTACGATCCTTATGGCTGCCACTATGTGACCGTAACTACATATAACTGTTTCCATAGTTACAGTTCTAATAAACATACAGCTCCATCTGACCTGTTGCACGCTTGACATTAGACTATAAAATTGGCCCCCTGAGTAATGGCTAGCCCTCAGTTGCCATGGCAATGACAACAAATCTGAAAATAAATCATTTGTGAAGAATCACCAGTTATCAGTATGGAGGTGGAGCGACAAAAACGCCACCGGAATGAGGAGAGCAGACTCCAGACAAGAGTATATAGAAAGTGACACGGCCAGGGTCACAACAGACAATCAGTCCATCAAGCCAACAGTCTGGGGGTCAAGCGAGCGCGTCGGGATTGGGGCGTGGGGGAATGGGTGGAGGTCACTCCTGCAGCAGGCTCTCTCTCCAGTCGAAGCTGTGGTTTGGGCCATGGGTCATGGGCAGGATGGGAGGGTCTACCAGCTGCCATACCCCCGTGTCGCCCTGCTCCTCGCAGGCACAGAAGCCCAGGTAAGGGACCTGGTGGGGAGGGGGAAGGAGGGTTACTGGGGTGGTCATGCATGAAATAAGTGAACTGCAGTGACTTGTTTTGTCCACTGAACTGTACTTCATAATAGCAAAAACACCAGTAAGGTCCCATAATGGTGCTGTAGGTAAGCTCTGCAGGTAACATTTTAAGGGCTATACTTTGAATGCCATACCCATTAGTGAGTGCTCTGTAAGAATATCTGTTCTAGTTGACGGCACTTGCCTCTGTATGAGACAATTTCGATTTTAGACCGCTCCCGGCTCATTTCTGACCAATCAGGGTATCTCTTCCCTGATTGGTTTGGGGAATCCATCTTTCCTGTCAATCACATGCAGGCACACAAGCCTTATCATAGCTCCAGCACAGGTGCGTGAATGCAACACAGAAACGGGGGAGGGAGGGAGCAGGGTTAGGTGGTTTCCTTTCAAAATCTTGCTCTCTTCTGCTCTTTTCTGCTCTCTGTATTTCCAACTATAAAATCTTACCTACAGCAGCTTTACTAGAAAGAAGTGCCAATCACATTGAGAGACTAACAACCATAGAATACCTTGCGGACCACCTGGATGAAGTCCTTGGGGTTCTGGTGTCCACGCCCCTGGAGTTGGCGTGTGCAGGCGTCCAGAGAGGAGGCATGGGCCACAATCAGCACCTTGTTTCCTGGAGACAGAGAGGGGTCAGAGTTCAGCCCAGTCCGCTGCTGTACTTTTAGTCCACCTCCACACAAACAAACATGCATGCGCACACACACACACACACACACGCACGCACACACACACTCTTTAATTTGACATCAAAGCTAACCACCATTCACCCAAATTAATGGGGTGATCGTGTCCACTGTCTGTCCCTTACCAGTGTTTTTGCAGTCAGACAGGATGTCCTTGGTCACCTGGTAGCTACGGGAAATGTAGGTCTCGTAAGACTCAGAGACAGTTAGCTTGCTGATGGGAATGAAAGGTCTGCCAGAAAGTAAACACAGATTAGATTGATTGGTACCAATGTTATCATTCAGATCTACTATGTTGACTTTATAGATTGCTATGTTTGCTGCGTATTGATGCACATAGACAATACAATGTGTATTTTAATCAAAATGTAACATTGTAACACACATTTGTAATCCCAGAACCTTTCGGTTGGGTATGGAAAACACCCATGACTACTATCCTGTGCCCATGGTGTGGGTGTACTGGGTGCTGGGAACAGAGGGTCGGTTGGGTGGGTAGGATTATGTGTCACCTGTAGGCAGTATCCACACAGAAGTGAGCGGAGGCCAGATCTGCAGGGGGGATCCACGCAGGCAGGTTGTTCCCAGATACCCACTTGGTCCATTCAAACAGCCCTGGCTCCACCCGCATTTTCAACTTACCCTCCTGTTGCATGCCTGCGTATGATGGGTGTGGAGAGAGAGAGAGAAAGAGAGACAGAGACAGACAGAAAGAGAGAGAGAGAGAGTAAGGCATGAATGAGGACCAGTCGATCAAGTGATATTGTCGCTCATTGTGTTATTGTTGGTACTGATATTAAACATGTTTATATCTTGCTAAAATGTGCATAATATGATTTTTTTCCGAGGAGATTTAGTGGAAGACTTTAGACTAGTTCTATCATATCAAACTTAACCCTTACATTTCTATGGCTGAACGGTTTCTTTAATAAAGCTGCTCTGCTGACAAAAAGAGCATTCAGAGGCGTTCATTCATGTCAAACATTAGCTCTACGGTGACAACACAATCTCATCACCTTTAAGGATGTTCTGTGCCGTCTGTACACAGCGCAGCGAGGGCGAGCAGTACACAAAGTCGATGAGCGTATTCCTCTCCAACAGGGCTTCACCTGTAGACACATTTAGAGAGTGACTATAAACACCTGCCACTTTGCTGTAAAATATGCAAATCAAATACACTCAAATCCTCAAAGATCATTACAAGATCAGAATGTACTGTATGAATACAAATGCTTTACGAATGCAGTCTAGTGTAATGGTTTTACTTTAGACTAGACCAAAACACAATGCTAAATCAAAATCATTGACCTAAAACATCCTAAACAAGGTGAAAACACTGACGCACCAGTGTGTCAGGTGACTCACCCACTAGACGTGCCTGTGTGGACCCTAACACAGTGATGGGAGCGTCCATGTCATAGTCCCTCTGTCCCCCGCCCCACAGCGGGAGGCTTGGAGGCATGTTTAGGTTGGAACGCATGTATCTACCTGCAGTCAAACACGATGATAATGATCACATGCTTTAAAGTAGTGTGTAGATATATGTTTTTCCTTCCTTCCTTCCTCCCTCTTCTTCTTCTTCTTCTTCTTCTTCTTCTTCTTCTTCTTCTTCTTCTTCTTCTTCTTCTTCTTCTTCTTATTAATATTATGCCTCATTTTCCGTAACTATTTTTGAGGTATCAACACCAAACCAATGCCAAAAAATGTTGCCTATATCAGTGCAGTGCACGTCTATTTTTATAAACATTGTATTTAAAAATGAATTTGTATAATATTATTACTTAATATGGAAAGCGAATGGGGCAAAAACGCTAAAATCAACCACTCCAAACGTGAACATCT
The DNA here is from genome assembly GCA_030340625.1 of Merluccius polli. Classification (NCBI taxonomy): domain Eukaryota; kingdom Metazoa; phylum Chordata; class Actinopteri; order Gadiformes; family Merlucciidae; genus Merluccius; species Merluccius polli. The sequence goes on from JAOPHQ010006561.1 coordinate 198,745, forward strand.
GGGAGTTGTCACATTTGGCATACATATGCAAACCGGAAGTAAGTAGGTCTCCAAAAGTGTTGGTACCATGTCCCTGTTTGCCAGGCTACACATGCTGCTTTCCTGTGCCTGACAAAAACGTTTATTTGAGCCAGCATCATTCAATCAATCAATCACAAGTCCGCTTCAAAGTGGCACAGGGACTTGAAACCACACTACTACGTTTTCATTTTAAACCGCATAACTTTTGCCACGTTTATGCCTAGCGTACACACTACTCCAGCGTTTTACAACCCCTAAAACAAAGATTATTGAAAACACTGCTGACCCAGTTTTAGTTTGAAAACTCCGGGGTTGCGTTTCAGTCTGGACTACGTGGACGGGCGGATACGGAGCCGATGAAGCAGACACCCACGTTTGCTTCCTGATTGGGTCTTATCAGTCATAACGTGTCCTTCCCTGATTCGTCACGCCCCTATCATGTGACCCTTTTCCGGAAGAAAACAAACCTCATCAGCCTTGAGGCGGTTAATTAAACCAACATGGGTAACGAATTACAGGCGTTTATGACCTTGTAGGGTTGGGTGATGTCCCTTAAATTGGCAGTTGACGATGTTTACAGTAAAACATCATGATGGACGATGATATCGTTGGGGGGGGTTTAGTATCTCTTTACATAAATATTTTTTTCTACTTAAAAAATATAATTTTTATAATAATTATAATATATTAAATATAATTTAGTGTCAAATTATCGTGTTAATTGCGATATATTAATTACAGTCATGTTTAGTGCGTTATGTTTTTTAATCGCGTTAATCTAATTTTTAATCTCTAACTTAGTGTTATAAAAGAAACACTGTTAACCTTGTGCTGCTTTACAGATAATACAATACCGTAATAATCAGGCTTAAAGGCCGTGGTGCAGGTTAAACACCACTGTCGATTAATGGTTACATAAAGCACTCAAGATATGTATATAAAGTTAGAAATGTCTCCAAAATTGTGTTAAAGTCCAGTTTTTGTAGTTTTTGGTAGTAACGGTTGTTTTGAACGCAATTCGGCGATGACGACACGTGAGGGAGACGTGGTGGAAGGTAGCCTCAGCCTTGTACTAGAACTATGGCGTCTAACTGGGATGAAGAAGAGGTGGCAAGACCAACAATTAACATTTATGATGGCCCACAGCCATATAATTTCGAACCGGTCAGACGTGAGAGGGCGAATGAGGAATTGCCGAGAGCCGATGGCCGTCAAAGACAATTAAATGCATGGTCAGAGGAGAATGAGTGGAGAGTTGGTGAAGTGTCCTGGTGAATTGCTAGCTACCATTTAGAAATGCAGCAACGAGCGCTGGAGCTAGTCTATGAACAGCAGTGCATAGGGTTGCCAACCGTCCCTTGAAAAACGGAATCGTCCCGTATTTAGAAACAAAAGCAGTCGTCCCGTATTGAGCTGAAAAGGGACGCAATTTGTCCCGTATTACTGTGAGAGTCAAAAAATAGTCCGTAAAATGCCAATGGAAAATGAATAACAGGGCGCTTTATATGGACATTTACGGTAAAGTTGTTCCCGGGCCCTGTCCTGCTCTGTGACCAATGAGCTGACAGCATATTCACACACGAGTATGACGATACAGAATACGCTCATCCCATTGGTCGAGGTACTGTCGCTCACGGAGAAGATAGCGGAAGACAACAAAGCAGCATGGGTGACGCTGACAGTGACACAGACGCCAGGTGTACCGCCCTTTACGGGGCGGTACACCTCCGAGCAGCAATGCGACTAGTACATCAACTACTGCAAATACTGATGATAGATTGATAGATAAATACTATATGTATTTATCTATTTATCTGTATAATCTGCTGAACAATCTCTTACTAGTCTCTCTCTACTCGTCTCTCTCAATGGTCTCAAGGCGGGCTTTGGTCTGTCGTCTCCCCGACGTGACGTAATGCAATGCATTGTGGGGGAAATGAGAATCAATCGCAAACTGCTAAATATTAGCTACTTTTTCGTATTATATTACGTTTTGTGATACACAACACATCAAATACAATGAATAACAGTTTAAATGTTTATTACCAACAAGCAAATGCACAAATTCGTTAGAAAATGAAACCTGCACCACGGCCTTTAAAGGGGCACTAAGTCGTTTTTTTAGTAATGTATTACCTCAAATCAACGTCTTCATTCATAAATAAGTCCCCATTGGTGTACAATTATCTCTGTCAACAATCTCACTTATCCTCCTGAGCGAAGAATCACTTATCAGAATTTACATAGGACGGGCAAGCTCTATGGAGGCTTCCATGTCCTTCCGGTCTATGAACTGCCGAGAGGGACAAAAAGCACTACGTGGTACAGGAAAGGCTAAACGCGTTTTCACTCAGAGCCAGCGTGACTGTGGAACAGAGAAGGAGCTTAGCGAGACGCGCTTGTCACTTAAAAACGATATAAACATGAGAACATAATTCACTATCTTGCTCGAGGAGTAATTACTCATACATGCTCACACTAATGATTCAATGCAGTTTGAAGTTTGTTTGAAATAACGTACCCAGTGCCGGTACGCACCGGCACCGCAGTACCGGCACACACACGACCGTCGGTCATAGGTCCGGGGTGGGTTAATATCGCCCCCCCCCCCCCCCCCCCCCCGGTCGCTTATATGTGAATAAGGGAGTACCGTACCGGAGCACTGAACGTACCTCATCATCCGAAACAAAACTTGATGAAGTGGTGTTTGAAGACATGTTGTTATCATGTTGTCATAGCTTCTTGAATCTTGACTAATACCTCTTGCCGTAGTTCGAAAACGCGAGGCGCTAGAGAGCATACATTCGTTTGAATGCAAAATACAATTTGACCACTAGATGGGGGAAAAAACTACTTAGTGTCCCTTTAAATATCATTTTTACAAGCACACGCACGAAGCGGGCCGCCTATTAACGGCATGGACCAAGCGGTTCTGGACCAGGAAGGAGACATGAACACTTTTAATAATCGTATTTACCGTATAACTGCACACAACTTTATTTAAAAGCAATCAAATGGAAAACATGTTTGTTTGTATTTTGGTGTCCGGTGCGTTTGGATGTGCGGCTCCTCCGGGGAGCGGTTCATGTTAATAGCGGAGTCCGGGAGGGTTCACCTTCACGGCGTAGTTACGAGGGATGTGCGACTATCGTCTTAAAAAATACAAAAGTGTTTTTTAAAGTTAGACAGATATTAGATATTCAACCGATATTCACGCTCCGAATTACAGCGATCAGACACAGGGAACTAAAGCCACGATCACCGGTATGAGTACCGCATGTCTAGCGGTGTCTACCTGCCCAGGTGTATTGGTCAGTATGCCTGCAGCGATGAGTTAAATCAGGGCTTGTTGCGACCACGGATGTATTTGGTTTGCGATGCTCATGCCTTGTTATTTTTATGTTTTACTTTTTGCTCGACTAATGAAAACGTATTCGACTAAGCCTCCGTCGATCGACTAAGCCGACTATTAGGGGGCAGCCCTAGTTAACTTACAGCACTTTATATGGACCATTAGTTATATTTTCAATTTACAGAGCAATCCCTGCAAAGTTTTTAGGTAATAACTATAGAAGAGACTATATGTGTGTCGGATGAGGGGGGCGTGGCAACGCAATGGTGGCTCTCCATCGTGATGTCAGTCAGCCATCACGATGCCATCGGCACAACCCTACCTTGTTGTCTATCCTAGCAGCTCTTGTGCAGTTAGATTCTGCATTTCATAATGCTACTACTACCTACATGCGCAGGAGGCAAGCTATTATTCGAGCCATTTGCGACAATCCCCGTGTCCATGTTCTTCCTCCCTAATATAAAACCAGCACCATGGCTACCTGCCTTGCACTGCTGGTTTCTTAGGGGCTGGTCTGGTCCATCTCTGGATGGGAGACCAGTTGGTGCTGGCAGTGGTGTTGGAGGGCCAGTAGGGGGTGCTCATCCCTCTGGCCTCTGTAAGATCCCCAATGCCCCGGGACGGGGACTCCGTCCCGTCTAGAGCACCGTCTTTCGGATGAGACGTTAAACCGAGGTCCTGACTCCCTGTGGTCACTAAAGATCCCGTGGCACTCATCGCAAGAGTAGGGGTGCTAACCCCGGTGTCCCGGCCAAATTCCCAACCCGGCTCTTGTACCAACATGGCCACCTAATCATCCCCTGGTCTCTAATTGGTCAGTTTCATTCCTCACCTCTCCGCTGTGTGCCAGTGTGTGGTGAGCGTTCTGGCGCATACTGGCTGCCGTGCATCACCCAAGTGGGTGCTACACTCTGGTAGCGGATGAGGTGTCATATCTCCCCCCCACACACACACACTATGTAAGCGCTTTGAGTGACCTCCAATAAAGCGCTATATAAATCCAATCAATTATTATTATTATTATTATTAATATGTTCTGCAACCAGGGGTTGAAATTAAGCTGTTTTACTCGCCAAATGCGAGTAATTTTTGTATTTGTCGAGTAATTTATGAAGACCACTCGCCCCCCTGGCGAGTAATCTAAAAAAATAAAAGCCCATCATTAAGGGCGTCAGTTTGGGGACCAGGGCTGGAGTGGGAACAAAATTTGGCGCGATTGGGGGGGTGCGCGATTGTCGACGGGGGGGGGGGGGGGGGGGGGCACCGCACCCAGCACCGAACCCGCCAACCGTGGACCCGGCTGCGGACTCCACACACAGCCGGTGTGCATGCTGTGAGGATGTCATCGTGCACGCCTATCGCATGATTTACACTTGATGGTTTTGGTTGAGTATGTGGGGATTTTTTCGGTCGCAATTGGTTTGAAAAAAATTTGTGTTACGAACAGTGGCGTAACTATCGACGGTGCAACCGGTGCCCTATTGATTGAAAATCAATTTAGACAGACATACAAAAAAGTAATTCTAACAAATGGCAATTTAATATTTTTGTCTGGTAAAAAATCTGTTTGTCTAGTAAAAATTTTCATCTACTCGCCAGTTGTCTGGTAAGCCCAAAAGTTAGTTTCAACCCCTGTCTGCAACTAACCAACCGCAGAGTAGACAATCTGCTTCCTGTTTATACCGGCACGCTGTGATATGCGTTTTCAGGCGTGGTAGTATGGACGGAGATTCTTTCTGATACGGTGCTAAAACGCTAGTGTGGACAGAGATCATTTTCGTTTTAAAAAAACGTATAAAACCGAAAACGTAGTGTGGATGAAACCTTAGCATGCAATTAGCATTGCTAGCATTAGCATGTAAGCATGGTCACAGAAAATTGTTGGCTCATCATGCTACCACCATGCTTTTATTTCACTATTCTTCCACAATCCACCATACGGAACACTTCCCCATGGACTAATTTCCGTCGCTCTGACTACGTCACCTTCTTCGTTGCTCTGATTGGTTGTAGCGCTATCCTATTGCGTGCAGAGGGAACTTGAAAGACAACCGTTTATCCCGCCCACACTGCCAATGGAGCAGTGCCAGACCCTACATCTTTCTGATGTGGGTCTGGCTTGCCAGGCTAGCTACCACACATATTTTCATCAGAAAATGCACATTTCTAGTTCTCAGATGATACTTATTGGATGGTTTAGCTTCTTTTTTTTTGAGGGAAAATTGTGCAGATCATCCAACTAAAAACCCACTGGAAAATGAACAGACGATAATGCTATTGGTTCATCCTGACCTTTGCTATCCAAGCAGAGAGAGAGCCAGTGTTTCCCAAAGACCACATCCATCCTCTCTCCATGGCGACAGACAAAGAGTGTGCGTTTAGGCTGGCGGGAGTGACTGCTGCCACTGCTGTTTCTCAGCACCTGCAAAACAAAAGTTTTTACTAAACTTCATTGGACTGCCTTTTTTTCTTTTACTTACATTTTCATACATTTCGGTTTTTTTTTACAAAAAACAAGGCACTCAGCACTTGAATGTTCTAAATAGTAATACAATAATGAAAGTTATTATTCTTGAACACTATTGCTAATTACTCACATCACGTGACTTCAATTCATTCACTATAATCAATTGATATTCTTTTAATTCTGCTCACCTGCATCGGGTGGCAGATGAGACTGAGGGTGGGTGTGTCCCCGGGACTAGTGTTGTCAGGGCGACGGCTGTCCAGCAACCCGTCAAACAACCCCCTGTCCCGTTCCCTGCTGCTCTTATCAGAGCTGGGCCCACAGCTAAAGAATGAATGGGAGCTAGGAAGGGCAAAACAAGCGGAAAAGTTTGAGCAGACACACACAACTACAATACTCTCTAGATACTGTATGTATTGATTGATACAGTAATAGTAGTAGAATTGTCAACACAAAAAACATTCTTCTTTTGCTGTTTCTTGAAACTGCATAAGTAGCCACATCCTTGTTGTGTAATAAACACAGATGTGTTATATCAATCTATTTGCATACATACGTTTACCAATTTGATCATCTTATTATAAAACCCATCTGTCCTTCTTGGAACCTACCCCCCCAAAAAAATCTTACATGAAATCTCTGTGAATAGCCACGTTTGCCAGTCGACTTTAAGTCTACCAGAAATGCATACACCCATTCAACACCTGGCCACCCATTGACCACTCACTCCCACACTTATCGCCATCTCCAAGTCTTTCAACTGTTTTATTCTCCACCAAATACTAATATTTTGGGACTTCTGCAAGACATAGCTCTTCTCCAAGTCACCATTTAATTAGTTTGTGTAATACATGAATAGTCTATGAAGTCATTTGACTTGAGAAGACATTAAAGTGGAAGTAGACAACTTTTCAACTTTTCCCACCCTAGTGTTTAAAAGTGGTATTATTTTTGTGCCTTCCTCAGAGCCTAGCAACCAATCTCAGTGAAGAAACGATAAACACTTTGGAAATAAGAAAGAAAGAAGCATGTTCACTGAGGAGGTAAAGTGAAATTGTCATAATTGTTATATTGAATTTGGGAACAGGCAAAAGCTGTTGTAATAGTGTGCATTGCTTAGTAATACCATAGTTGGAGTATTGCTATCGGCAGCAGGGGTTGACGTCGGGGTGGAGGGGGGAGTAGAAGAAAACATTAGGAGGAAAACCGTAAGTTTATTTATTCATTTAGTCTACAATGGAGACATGAAAGCAGACACAAATTATTTAGTATTTGTTGAGAAAAGCGAACTGGGTTGGTTGCCTGACTGGATCGCCTGGTGGGCGACATTTCTTCTGGTTTGGTTGCAGGTGCAATGGTTGGCGCGTTTTCTTTGTGCCGTACAGTGAGCCTACATTTTTCCCAGGAGATCGTACCCGGTGGCAGACAGAGCTGCATACTGAAAGCGAGGCTTATAGGGAAGCTAAGGGAACCAATCTAAATGCCGATGGTGTCATCATTCTGACACCAAGTTAAATCAAAAAAGTTGCCTACTTCGACTTTAATGGATGTTGTTGAAACCAACCAACTAGCACTCCGCGACTCACCCGTGGAACACCCAGGTGTCTGACTCGTCGGCGCGGCTGATGTAGTTCTCGGGCAGCAGGCCCGACAGGCCGGTGGCCAGTGAGCTGCCGTGCACCCAGCCCTCGCTGGCCCCGCTTTGCTCCATGGGGGACATAAAGACAAAGTCCCCCGGCACCAGCTCCAGCTCATCCTCGTTCTGGGGCACGTAAGGGTACATAACCCGCAGGCTCTGCAGGGCCAGGGACATCATATCACCACATGTCACCCAATCCACTTTCATTTACACTTAATTTTATTTATTTGTAAATGTGGCTGGGACAGCACACATGAAGAAAAACTAGCCAGAAAGGCTAGTTTTTCATGGGGAGGTAGATGAACACATACATCACATTAAATGAAATTACATCAGCAACTACAAATATATATATATATATATATATATATATATATATATATATATATATATATATATATATGTAGTTATGATATATGCAAACACAAAACATATGCACTATACTACTGAGCCACAATACTAAACTACATTTGTTCTAGCTATTGTATATCTTTAAATGCTTATAAACTTATACAATGAATCATTTCTTTTTATTTGTAACAACTCTATATTAATTATCAGGCTCCTAGGTCAGACAAGGTACCTCGTGGTTGGTAAAACGAATGTCCCTGGAGAAGAGCACAGCCAGCCAATCACAACCCAGCTTGACCTCAATGCCTTTGGCCAGCTTCTCCAGGGAGGCCAGGTGGTCCGTAGGGAAGTGATACGCCAGAGTCACATGGAGCTGCTTCTTGTGCGGCTCCACATGTACTTCTACAACGAAAAAAAATAATTCAAATTGACAAAAAAAATCATAATGAAAAATGTGAACCATCATTGAGAAGCATGTTTGTATTTGTAATGTAATTATACGCTATGGGCTGTTTGTTATGGGGTCAAAACAGCAAAAACAGTTACTTTGTTGTTCTGTGTTTATCTCTTGAAACTAACCCAGACACCCTCCTCACAGAGACATTATCGTAGGACAAACGCAGGTGTCGATCACTAATTATGGGTCTACTCTTTTCATGTACCAGGGCAGGGTAGTAGACTAAACTAGTGAAAGTAATGCACATTGACCATGGACCCTTTTCACGAAAATGTCATGTCAGAGCAAACACAGGTGTAGCCCCCAACATGAACATTGGGTAGGTAGAAGGTAGGCAGGTGTTTCATTTCTGTGTTTCAAAGCCTCAGCAATGGTCAATGTCTTATCTTTACTAGTTAGTCTACTACACTTGCCCTGGTAACCTAAAGGGTGAAGATCTATAATTTGTGTTTGTCCTACGAATATGTATAAATTATATTATGATAAAATCAAATTATATTCATTGGATTTCAATCTGTGGATTGCCAGATTATTTGTGTATAATATTATTATTAAGACAATTATTAAATGTCCAATGTGAGTTTTAATGACGTGGAGCAGAACCGGATCAGCATCATATGATTTAGATATTTTTATAAAAATATATTTGAAATATGAAAATCTCCCTTAGAGTGTGAGATTGTATGTGAGGTGGTTTCTTAGCTACATTCATCATTAGGGAACGTTTTTTACATGCGTGAGTTACAGCAGCCCATCAGCCTGGGCATACAGAGTCTCCATATGCAGGCATTACCCCAAAGCATTATTTACGTCAAAGTGATTAATATACATATATTAATATAGAGGCCTTTATCACAGAGGTGTAATAGTAGGGATGAACACAGGTGTATGTCATGACATTAATTATGGGCATGCCTACACACCCATAATTAATGACATGACATACACTTGTTTTTGCCGTACTATTTCACCTCTGTGATAAAGGCCTCTTAAAGTAGTCAATATTGCCTATTATCTGAGTGTGTCTATATTAGTATATTACTATAAGGTATATGTATTGCATATATTATCTCAGCGTGACTATATTAGTATATTACTATAAAGAATATGTATTTTATATATTATCTTAGTGTGTCTATATTAGTATATTACCATAAAGTGTATGTATTCCATCTATAAACTTAGCGTGACTATATTAGTATATTACTATAAAGTATATGTATTGTATATATTATTATAGCGTGTCATATTCCCTGTCCACACCTGCTTTGCGGGCGGCCTCCGTGGCGAAGTCAGCAGCGAACAGCTTGAGCACCTCGGCCACCTGCTCCTCCACAAAGAGGCCAATGAAGTTGGAGGAGGTGTAGAGGTCCAGGGGCAGCGGGCTGGGGAAGCGGCCCCTCCACTGGGACACGGTGCTGCGGAGAGCCTCGCACAGCGCCTCCACATTCTGGTCTGCACACTACAGCAGCAGGGGTTGATGAGGTCACAGGTGATGTTCTACGCCACTAAGGGGTGGTGGTTTACCACCAGTGTTTAGCGTTGATGATTATCAGGTGAGTAATTAATAGGTTCATTTAACTCTAGCAGTGTCTACTTATATTTTCGTTGTCCTTTGTTTGCCTACCTTACGCGTAGTGAGTTTTATTTAATTTTGTTCATTCAAAACAAAGGGGGGTGCAAAAGTGGAGCAGAATAAAACAATGTATTTATTTATTATTCCCTGGATGGATTCACTCTTGGATCTCTTGGCGAGTTTTATTTGAGAAATGCACTTTAGTTAGTCAATTATTCACCTTTGAGTGTCTTTGTGCCTTCATTTTGAGTTAATTTGGGTTAATTTGGGGTCAATCGTGAAAACCAATGGGACTCACCACGAAGAACTGGCAGAGGGTGATGTGTGGGAAGATGTTGTGGGCCTTGTTCTTGCCGCAGGTGACCCGACTCTGTTGCCAGAAGTGCGAGAGCTGGTTCTGCAGGGGCCCGCTGGGCCGCAGGTACAGGACGAACTCTCTGGGCAAGGGATCATCCAGGAAGGGGTCGTCCACATGGGAAAACAGCCTGTTTATTCAAACCAGGCAAAACATATGTAACATGCGACATGTGGGTGAAGAGAGAGGGTGTATACATTTAACTTAAAAGTTAAAACAACCAGTTTCCCACAAACAGTGGATATCATTTTATGATGTTTAATCAACACAAATATTTATAGAATATTTATATAATATTTATATAATATTAGTAAATTAATAAGGTGGATAATGGTCATTTACACCACAGGTGCCTGCATGGACCACTAGGGTTAGGGCTGACAATTTTGGTAATACTATATATGGTGTGACTTTAGTTTTTTGTTCCACTTTTAAAGTGCATGTGTGAAGCTACTTCTGTACAGCAGAGGGCAGTATAGATATATTACCATCACTGTGGTTGGTTGACCATTGCATGTACTGTATGTGTGATGGCCTGAACATACCAGTCGCATGCTGCTTGTAGGCTTCGGCCTCCAGTTGAAACCAATGCTTTCAGACTGAGAGTGAGAGAGAGAGAGAGAGAGAGAATTACTTAATTGAAAAACATCTTGATGTTCAGGAAATTCCAAGGTGCGACCCCATGACTTCAGAGCCTGAGACGTTGAATGGAAGTGTTTTACAGAACTAAAGTAGCACAGAGAAGTGTCTGTTAAAAGTGTCCCTGAGTGCATGGAGTGATATTCACGCATTTCACTTCTTCTTCCAAACTATAGCAACAGTTAGTTAACACAAGACCAAGTGGGTTTTTATAACCTTGGGCATGGGGTTCCCCAAGTGTGTTTCCAACATACTTAATAAATATGAATATTGACATTTATATTTAGTAATTTAGCAGACTTAGTATATAGGCCTCTGCTTTTTGCCTATACATGTGGACAAACATTTGGCACACCAGTTCACCCACACGCATGATGTTGTCTCAAAGAGTCTACAAAGAGACTGCATACTTCTCCATTGTGCACTTAAGATATATATATATATATATACATACAGTATATACACACAGTGTATATAATTAGCGGTATAGAAAACTGGGGGAAAAAGGAAGAGAAGTAGAAACAAGGACCTGCAAATATGAAATATGGAAATAATTTAAACCCTAGCACCCTCTCCTCCCCTCCCCCATAACCCACTTTCCACAGACTGCAGCAAATATTAGCATGCATGTGGCAGAAATACAACACCATATCGGACGGGAAGGTAGGGAAACGTCTCAAAAATCTCAAGAAGTTGTTGCACATACTGTATATACAATACGAGCACACCTGGCAATCTAGGAAGAGGGAATACTTCCTTCATATCCGTCTTGGTTCCTCTTTGGGGAGTTTTGCTTTGCCTGTTTATCTTATTGCTTCCTGTTTACCTAGCGCTGTCTCTGTATGTTTCTCAGTACAGCCCCTGCATATGGACTCTGTTAGCTAAAACAACATTACGCACAATGAGCACACTGTCCATAACCTTATGATTTTGACTTATTACTGTAGCCCTTTGTCTTGTTTTGATTACTTTAATGTCATTGTTATTTTGTTTATTTTATCTAATGTCTTCCCCTCAGGCTAGAAGGACGATCTTTCTTATGTGTCTCTTTCCGAGCTTTCCCCGCTTTTCCACGACTGGGACTTTTTCCTTGCCAGTTTGAAGGCTTTTGTCAAACCACATTTGAACAAAAGCCTGTGAATAACTTTAAAGACTGTAATTGTGACTATACAGCCAATTGAAATAAACTTGACTTGACTTTGACTATCCTTTGAGCCTGTGCTTTGGCACTGTTCCCGATGATGAAAAGCTTTTGCTGTAACCACTGATGTTGGCATATCCATGAATAGGATTACATTGCTTCCTGATTCAGGTTCTCCAGGGAGGGTGTGAAGTTGCACATGGGAGATGATGGGTCTATTTCAAGGCAACAACAAAAACAGCAGGTTAATAATAACTTGAACAGATACAGAGATAGATACGGCCTTCTTGGTATTTCCTCTGTGTGGACAGAATAATCTCACCATTCCTCTGCAGATCTCCCTTGTACAATTACCTGGCCTCCATGTCCTCCCTCACTCAATTAAAGGGTAAGTAAAATCCTTTTTTTCAGCTGAAAACCGTTCTGTCACTTCTCATGAAGTGCTGGCTAATTGCTGTTATTTTTTACAAAAATGTATAAAGTCATTAAACAGAGGAAATTCTATGTGAAATACAAGGTGTCTGCTACTTCCGGCTAACGCTTTTCCGGACTGATAGTTTTCTATTGGCTGCGTACCCTTGTTCGAAGGAGTGTGACGTGTGCTTTAGTAATGTTTGACAAATTCCCTTGTATCCTATGACAATCCCTGTTCCTATGAAACCCAGTGTGTCAGTTTTTTTCTAAAACCTTAACTACTTTATTTCCACATCGCATTTTACTGTATTTAATCTCGTAGGCGGAAATAAGTTATTTCTAGATGCATGTCATCAAGAAGCAGGTAGGGCTTTAGGATGCCTGGTGGTTGGGGTTCGAACCCAGAACCTTTCGGCTGGGAGTTAAACACACCTAAACACTAGAAGACCATCCTGCCCCACCAAAAGTAGCAAAGCATTTGAATTCCTGATGTGTTTTTGTTGTAAAACACCGCCAGTCACCTACAACTGAACACCCCCCCCACACACACACACGCCATCCCCAGCAGCCAGCCAGGCCCTGTTTTAGCAAGGCCTGGAGGCTCAGCAAACAAAGTGATGAGTGATCAGATTGTGATTCCTATTCAAGCCTTAAAGAATCTAATTAGCCTGTGCACCAGATAACAGCCCTACGTAATCGCAACGCAGTGTGGTAAGTGAAGCTCTAAGGTGCATGTCTGTGCGTGTGTTTTATCCATGGTGTTGGGGGTAGCAGAAGCAGGTGCAGGGTATTTCCTCAGAGATGTGCATGTGAGTGTCATGTGGTGTGTGAGTAATGAGCACATTCATATGCATCATGGCCACGAGGGAGGAGTGCAGATATGTAAGTGAGTTGAGGCAGCAGAGTAGCTGTAGCATGAGTTAAACCTGGTCGGCCAGACATGTGTGTGCGTGTGTGTGTGCGTACATACGTTTGTGTGTGTGTGTGTGTGCGTGTGTGTGCGTACATACGTTTGTGTGTGTGTGTGGGTGTGTGTGTGCGTGGGTACGCGTGTGTGTGTGTGTGTGTGTATGCATGCAAGGGCTTGTGTGTGAGGACATTGACGCCGTCGGCTGCACGCCCACGCACAGCACAAAGTGACCATAACGCAACCCCACAGAGACAGAGGGGAACTGGTTACACTGGCCCAGGTGCAAGCATTATTCACCACGAATGATGTCGCCACATCCTATAGTGAGACACAAAACTCAAAACACTGACTCCCTTATGAAGAACTCTAATAATCTAACATAGATACAGCCATGGACTAGCCCACGGCAATCATTGTGTCAATATAATTGATGACCAACTTTTTCAAACCTTTTCAAACGATTTCAGCACTGAAATAGAGTCAATCAATAGATTAAATTAATCTAAAATTCGAACAATTTGGTTCTAATCCTAACAAGTTTGTTAATTTTTTTCAGATAAAATAACTGAATGAATGGTTAATATAATGAAGCAGTGTTTCTGGGATGCTTGCTGAACTGGAGACCCTGACAACAAGTGAGGGAGGAGGACATACCATGTAACATTAATGTCCTCCTGTTGATATCTTATATTTATAATACATCAGGTAGGAAGCCTTAATGTATTGTTTTTATATTAAATGAATCATGTTGCCATGTTATGGCGTATGCCCCCACATGTCTTCACATATCTGCCATTCATTTCAAAATCCTGAAAAAAAATAACAACATTGCAGAGCAATATGAAGCCATTATTCTACAAAGATCATCTTTACATTGAAATACAATCTAAACAAGCAGTAGCGAGTTTTGGAAGATATAAAATAATGTCATAAGGTGAAAGATAGTCCATGGTGAACAAAAATAGTTTGCCTATCATAAACACACAATAAATAAACATAGATACAATAGTAGGATAGCAGTTGATTATGAATAATGAAACAACTGTTTCTGGGAACTTAGTCTTTATCTGAGAAAACCACAGGGTTCTAGTCGACCATGACGACATGAAAGTGTTTTTTTCCGACTATACAGCACTCCTCTGTGCAGCGTGAGGTGCTCAGACAGGAAGAACAAAACGAGGAGGCACTGAGCATTACACCCACTCAACACGCAGATGCACATGTGACCTAAAATGTACACTTTTTACACTTTATGGTCTCATATGGAAAACTATGCAAATATATTGAAGCAAAAACAATTCTAGATACTAAAACACCCAAGAATTACCCTGAAAAAAAAAAGAAATGCAACTGAAATTATGACATTTGAATACTTACAAAGAGAATGCTGGATTGGAAAGTGCACCATATGAGGCAAATACACTTTACAAACCTAGCCAGACCTCTAGAGAGAGTGCCAAGTCTGAGAGGGAAACAAGCATTTGAAGAAATGGACGGAAAGAAAATCTTACCCTTTTGCAGCCTATGCTTTTCTTAAGTCACACAATGTATTTTTCTTTTCTCCAAGAATAGTTCAAATGTAGCAAATGCAATCTAATGATGTTAAGTGCAGGCCACGCAGGTCTAATCTCTCTTGAGAGACGCTGAGCCCTTTCAAGAATCCCAGCTCACACTTCACTTCATTTTTAGTCTATTCAACGTTTGCCAAATGTTGTGTTGTTGTTTTTGTAAGTTGTATTGATTGCATCCAGTGGGCAGGAATAAGTAAACAGAAATAAATCATGAGTAAACTGTTCTGTATATACCTGAACATGTACAGCCATTCACCTGTGGGACAAGCATATAACTATAAAGGCAGGAATTTCTGTGCACTCCGAATGGGCACAAGCTCCGACCAGCCACACCCCTGACGGGCACATACACTAGTACAGTAAACCAGAGGTTACCAAGTTGACAATCCACAACAGAAGCTAACGTTGTGAAATGGAGAAAACCAAGCCATGAACGGGTGAACCCAAGGAAACTGTGAGGCTCTGATGCTGAAGTCACAACGTCTTTACTCACCACTTTTCCACAGAGGTGGATTTTAGCTACTAGTTGCATAATCCTTTAACGAACAAAGTCTGTGTGAGTCAGTGTTTTGAAAATGGAAATGATCAGCAGAGACTTCCAATGTGGCATGAAAGCCTTAAGAAAGGTCAAGAATGAAGAAGAAAAAAAAGGAGTCACTCATATTATATGGGTACTGACTCAATGTTTGGTACTGGGCTGACTTTGGCTACAGCACTTCTGCAAACACTAGCCTGCTCTTTCCACCATGGCTACAAACAAACTGCCTAACACTGCCATGTGTTGAGAACACCTGAGTACCCAAATGGACTCAAATGAGCAAAAATTAACAGAAAAAAAACCTGTTGCCATTCTGCCTTGTTGCTAGCCTCCTGTTGGACTTTGAAGTGACATATTTTAGGATGTTCGGAGCCACTCCTGGCATTGTTTGACACCAGGTGTACCCCCCCGCCTAACGCTAACCCTAACCCCCCCCCCCCCCCCCCCATGAGTCACATTCAAGATTGACCCCGAAAGACAGCCACAATTGAAGCAAGCCCAGCAACACGTGCAAAAACATCCTATAACGCCTACGCTCTCCCAACACATGCGCACTCGTTGCTGACAGCAACACAAAGGCTTCCATTTGTCTGCATGTCTCCGCGAGAGAGGAACCACTCCTAAGGATGAAATCCCCTCTGATCCTCCGCCAGCTGATCAGCTGACCCAGCTGCTCCACTCACTGTATGCAGGGCTCACCCAAGACACACACACACACAGTCAACCCCCTCATCCAGCTAGAGGGTTGAGAGGCGGTCGGCGACACTCGGGTGGGTGGGGGTGGTCATCGTGGGAACCCACCCCACATCCCCTTCGGCCACACGCATCTTCCTACATCCTGTTTACTAACCTGACAACACACACACACGCACACACACACACACACACACACACACACACACACACACACACACACACACAACCCCAAGGGAAGCCACACATACCAAAGTCTGCTCCAACACACAATTTACACATGCTGGTGCATCTGTTCATAGTATAATGCACTCCCATACTGGGCTTTACAACTGACTATATACAAATACATTAAGATACTCACCACAGATTTTCCCATCACAATGATAATTTCAATTACTTAGTGTAGTGTAGGCCATGGATATGGATATGGACAATAATAGTGTAGTACAGATATGAGTGAGCCAGGCTTTATTCCTTCACTTTTAGGGCAGACATCTTCTGCTCCATTTCACTATAACAGTACAGTGCATGAACTGGTTCAACAATCCTTATGACCCCCATGTCTGAATTACATGTTGTACAAACTGCTCTGCAGAACAAAATGAGCTTCGCTCACCTTGTGTTGCTCAAAATGCTACCATTTGTTAAAAGACGATTGGAAGTGGAAGTTGAGTGGAAGTCTATGAGGGGCCATATAGGCCATAATTCAAACTTACGTCTCGTACACACTCCTGAAAATTAAACCTCTCACACATACTACTGAAAATCTCTCACACATACTACTAAAACCTCTCACTAGTGAAAACCTCTCACACATACTACTGAAGATCTCTCACACATACTACTGAAAACCTCTCACACATACTACTGAAAATCTCTCACACATACTACTAAAACCTCTCACTAGTGAAAACCTCTCACACATACTACTGAAAATCTCTCACACACACTACTGAAACCTCTCACATATCAGATTAAATCAAATCAAACTTTATTTCTATAGCGCCTTTCGTACAAAATTTGCAATACAAGGTGATTAACAATACAATGAAAATACAACAATAAATTGAGAATACAACAATACAGTGAAAATAAATGATAATATAATGAAAAGATAGTCTTAGAAATAAGAGACATGGTAGAACAGAGATATCAATGTATAGTACAGGGTGGATGCTATTTAATTATTTTATTTTATTTATTTATTTTTTTAATGATAATAAAATGGATTAAGGGAATGCTGAGCTAAATAGGTATGTCTTAAGGTTTCTTTTAAAGGTTTTCACAGATTGTGATGACCTCAGCTCCTCTGGCAGGCTGTTCCAGAGGTGAGGACCATAGACAATAAATGCCGCCTCCCCATAGGTCTCTGTCCTCACCCGGGGAACAACTAAAAGGCTAGTGCCAGAGGACCCGAGTGATCTAGAGGGAGCATACATCAGAAGCACATCTGACAAGTATTCGGGCGCTAATCCATTGAGTGTTTTGAACACAAATAAGAGGGTTAGGGTTCTAAAACTGACAGGCAACCAATGAAGGGACTTTAAGACAGGTGAGATGTGTGCTCTCCTTCTGGTCTTGGTCAGTACACGTGCTGCTGCATTCTGAATGATCTGTAGCTTATTTATAGCTTTCTTAGTTAGACCAGATAGGAGAGCTTTACAGTAATCAAGCCTGCTAGTAATAAAAGCATGCATACGTCTCTCAGTATCTGCCTGGGAGAGAAATGGTCAGTGTTGGGAACGTTACTTTAAAAAAGTAATTAGTTATAGTTACTCACTACTTGTTCCAAAAAGTAACTGAGTTAGTAACTGAATTACTTTATAATAAAAGTAACTAGTTACCAGGGAAAGTAACTATTTGTGTTACTGTAATAAAAAAGTTGCTATATGTCAAAGAATTTGAATTTTTCTGAGCCGTTTTCACAACGGACTCGCCATCTCTGCTGCTTCTTCTAATCTGTTTGGTGTGTGTGTGGTGCGCGTGGCCTGGTTTGTGTGTAAAAACACTGGCTCAGATTGGCTACCATGAAACATGACTCTTGCCTTAGCCAATCATAATCGCTTATCTCGTTGTTAACCCACCTGGTCTCCTCACTAGCAGTTTGTGTATGGAGCTAAGGGTGCGCTCGGATTACGCAGTTTATTCAATCAGTTCATAGTAACGCACCGCATTTAACGATAACCAGGGCTGGATTGGGAACAAAATTTGGCCCTGGCAATTTTCTCATGGACTGGCCCACCACAGGACCGATGACCGACCGGGGGGGGGGAGGGGGGGGGCGCGATCGTAACCCACCTCGGACCTACGACCGGCAGGAGCGGGGGGGGGGGGGGGGTGCGCGCTATCGTAACCCACCCCGGACCTACGACCAACAGGGGGGGTGCGCGCGATCGTAACACACCCCGGACCTATGACCGACGACGGGGGGGGGGGGGGGGGGGGGGGGGGGGGCGTTATTTTAAACAGTGTTATTCCAAACACTGGAAATGGTTGCCCTTTAGCAATATTTCTAAGGTGATAGAAGGCGGTTTTAGTGAGATTACTGATATGAGATTCAAAATTAAAATCAGGGGATTTTAAGTTAGTGCAGAGTATCTCTCTCTGGGCCTTTGTTCCGATAATTAAGACCTCTGTCTTATCTTTGTCCAATTGCAGGAAATTATGTGACATCCACAGGTTGATATGATCAATGCATTGAACCAGTTTTTCAATAGGGCTGATGTCATTGGGTGATAAAGAGATGTAGAGTTGTGTATCATCGGCATAGCTATGAAAACTAATCCTGTGTCCTCTGATATTTTCCAGTGGCAGCATATAGAGACTGAACACAGGTCCCAGAATGGAGCCTTGAGGAACCCCACATGTTGTGCTAGTGTTAGCCGAGGAGTAGTCACCAATGGAGACAAAATAGTCTCTGCCGGATAAATAAGTCTTAAACCAATCTAAAACTGGACCAGAGAGGCCAACAAACTTCTGTAGTCTGTTAATAAGGATGACATGATCGACTATCAAAAGCAGCGCTCAAGTCTAAAAGTACTAGTATTGAGAGTTTCTTGTTCCATGTGAGTTGAGAGTTTCTTTCTCCATGTTCATTCTCAGGTAATTAACAATTTTAACTAACGCTGTCTCAGTGCTGTGGTGAGGACGAAAGCCAGATTGAAACTTCTCAAATATACAGTTAACATTTAGGTCATCGTTTAGCTGTTTAAGTACTAATTTCTCAAGAATTTTACTTAAAGGTCTAATTTCATCGTTTTTTCGTTAATTTTGCAGTGGTCTCTAGTATTAATGAATGCCCTGTAAGCCGGTTTTGGTGAAAAAAAATGTTCTAGTTTGGAAGAGGAGGTGGGCGGGGAAGAACGAGAGGTTTTCGGCTCTTACTCATGAATATTCATGACATTTAAATGACTTGCCTCTGATTGGCTAACAGCACTGTCCGTCACAGTGATGTTAGCCAATCAGAGGCGAGTGATCCTCTAGTGCGTTATCAACCATAGACATCTTATACATATGTTACTATATACATCCATTAGATACATTCATGATATAAGGTGTCTATGTTATCAACACGACAAATCACCACGACGTCACAACAACAATATACGTTCTTCCGGGTGGCAAAAGAAGAAGCGTTCTCCGAATGGCAGAACTAGTAAACAAACCCCTCCATATCATTTGACAGGGCAGAGCGATCGAGAAAACAGTACATGGCTTGAATGAATGATTTTCTTCTTGCGGGGCGCTACGTGACGTCTCATTAATTCATACGGGTATGGGAAGTCTCATTAATATATTACGACGGAGTATTAGGGCCACATTAAGAATTTTTTTTCATTAAATTACGAGAATAAAGTCGTAAATATTGAATTAATTACGAGAATAAAGTCGTACATATTGAATTCATTACGGCTACACTATAGGCTACACGTTAAACATTTATTATACGGTTGTGCTCACTGAGCAAACCCAGGTTTAAGGCAGCCTACAGGTTAACGTGTGTTACATGTTGTTTAAGAAGTCGGGGTATTGCTGGACTCTTTCGCGTCTATCTCCGGAACGGAAAATGATAGCGACGTAATACTTTTTTTTAATGAAACCGAGAGATGCAGCATTATCTTTAGTATAATTTAGTATCATTATCTTTAGTATCATTAACGGAAGTATCTTGACGCCTATTGTTTACAAACATTCTGAAATGCCGTATACTGTTTTCCTGAGGGCGGTCTCAAGCCAAGGTAGGCAAGGTCATTAATATTCATACACATTCATACGTCAGACTGTTGGGCTTTTTCTCACTTCCTCGTTTCTGACTTCCTCGTCCGTCTATGTTCTTACATTGGCTAATGCATGCAATGGGGGTAGAAGAACGTTTTCCACGTGCAGCACGCATATGCAACTAGGAGTGACCTATCATATTCCAAAAGGAGCAAGTAAAAACGGTTTACCGGTGAAGGAGACCTTTAAAAAAGGAAGGTTTGAAATTGGCCTAAAATTGTTTAGCACTGAAGGATCCAGGTTACTTTTCTTTAGGAGAGGTTTCACAATAGCAGATTTCAGTGCCAGGGAGAAGATATCAGTCAGTAGTGAGTGATATCCAATTGCTAGCACTTCATCCTCTAGACCAGGGGTATTTAACTAAAATTTCAAGAGGTCCAGTGAGAGAACATTTCCTCAAGCGAAGGTCCGGACATCATAATGGATGTCATAATGTTGACATCATAATGTCAAACTGAATGTGTGTAATTCATAATGTCAAATTATGAATTAGTGTGATATATATATATATATATATATATATATATATATATATACGGTATATATATGAAGTAGCCTCTTAGTTGTATCAACATCTGCAACTGACTTACATTTAATGTTACATTAAACAGTACAAGTACAATTCAAAAATATTTATTGTCACTAAACATTGAAGTATACATGTGTACTGTCTCTCCCTGTCTCCCGTTCACTCGTCTCTCTGTCTTCTCTCCCTGTCTCCTGCTCACTCGTCTCTCTGTCGTCTCTCCCTGTCTCCTGCTCACACGTCTCTCTGTCTTCTCTCCCTGTCTCCTGCTCACACAGCTCTCTGTCTTCTCTCCCTGTCTCCTGCTCACACAGCTCTCTGTCTTCTCTCCCTGTCTCCTGCTCACACGTCTCTCTGTCTTCTCTTCCTGTCTCTGGCTCACTTGTCTATCCGTGTCATCTCCCTGTATCGTTAACTTCCCTTTCCACCTGTCACTCACCTCTCATCTCTCTCATCTCCGTATTCAGAGTCGCGCTTTTGTTTACAAAATGTTATTGGCTGAACAGTGTCACGTGGGACGCTTAACTCGCATGCAATTGGTCTGTAAGGTCCGCTAAGCAAATGCCGTAAATACTAGAAAAGCTGTGCTGGTTAAAATAGAAGCACCCTATCATAATGTAGAATCCCTCAATAGTTTATTGATTATAGGTCTGGGCGTCTGGGTCCGGACCCGGACCGCGGCCCGCCTGTCAGTGACCTCTGCTCTAGACAATTAAACACAGTTTTAAAAAAAGGTGGTGGGGATGGGGTCGAGTGAGCAGGTGGAGGGTTTTAGTTGCATCACTTCGATCTTAGTAACGACATGGCAACGTTACCTTATTACTCCTGTAAATAGAGACAATCTTAGTAACGACATGGCAACGTCACCTTGTTACTCCAGTACATAGAGACGACCTTAGTAACGACATGGCAGCGGGGAAGCTTTCTAAACTTAGCCCCCTCGAGTCCGGCCCAAGTTAACAGTTACTAACACTTTGTTTAGCGCATTCATTTTTAGACCGGTGATGAGGCTGCTTGCGTCATGGCCGTAGATGTTATCGAAAAATAATGCACACCTCTATTTATATGGTATAAAAAAGCAATATTACACTCGAGGTTGTGCTGTTATACGGAATATCGACACAGTATGTGTATTGCTTAATTATATGGTTTCCGTTGCAGAGAAAGCTCCCGTTTCACAACGTTTATCTGCAACAAACTATCGACAGCGAGACCATGATCTGCATTTAATAAACATGCCATTGCTACAGTAGTCCGCAAAATGGCCCACCTTACGTAGACAAATGCAGACAATACAGCTTGGATTATCTACAGTTCTGGTTTATTCCTTCTCCATCCAACCCATAGTCGTGTTGTTGTTGTTGTTGTTGTTGTTGTTGATTAATCAATTTGAATAAAACTTTTTCTATGAATCCAGTTTAAATGGTAGTTAATGCACTTCCCCTGTAAGTCTACTCTAATAATTAACTATTCATTTTCAGTTGTGTATGATAGGCTTTCAATAGTATCTGTGAGAGGTTGTCAGTAGTATATGCGAGAGGTATTCAATAGTGTGTGAGAGAGGTATTCACTAGTATATGTGAGAGGTTTCATTTTCAGTAGTATGTGTGAGAAGTTTAATTTTCAGAATTATGGCCTATACGCCCCTCATAGAAGTCAGCCTTCGTCAGCCGCTCAATGGAAACAAGACTTTCCTCACCACCACCACCACACACATATGCATCACACACACACGTATCACGCACACAAATCACACACACGCGCATTACAAACACGCGCATCACACACATGCGCATCACACACACACGCATCACACACACGCATTAGACACACGTGCATCAGACACAGCCTTCAGCGGCACGCTATCTAGGACTGCGACTGTCACGCACGGCTGCACGTTATGCAAAACAACAGCTCTTATTTTGTGGGGGGTTGTCGACGGGTGATGAAGTGAAGTAAAGCGTGGTCTTTGCTGTGTTATAGCGTTACACCAGAGCTCAATCAAATACACTATATGGATATAAAATCGATTGGTGTGCTATGAGACTAGATGCATTGGAGTCTTGCAGTGAAATTAGTTTGAGCAGACCGAAATGAGCCGCCCTGCTTATACTTAGATTGCAAAGTGAACGTATAAATCATTTGAACAACAAAGCTAATACAAAAAGGATATCATCCAACAACATCAACATAAATGGAATTGGGTCAACAAATATTACGTATGCATTTTAGATTTTCTGCCCCAGGACTACTTTAAAACAAACTGGTGAACATACTAACACCAATGTCCTATAACAATGGTTATCCGGCAGCAGCCCGAGCTGTTCCAGCAAGGTTCTGGCTTCATGTCTGTAAAGCCACCTTCAGTTCTATTGGCGGAACCGCCTGTTTGTTCTCTGTCTTTGTGTTTCTACGGCAGGGCCCACCGCCGGCCCGCGCTCCAGCCTCACTTCCACCCACACACAATAATAGAACAGCACAGTGAAACTCTTTCCTGTCTTGCTGCTCAGTGTGTTGTACTGGGGCCAGTAGGGAAGATTTAGTTTTAGCAATATGTCTATTATTCATGTTGTCGAGGTTCATATATATATATATATATATATATATATATATATATATATATATATATTTACTGTGTTTATGGGATATTTAGGTTTCAGTATTTTGCATTTTGTTTCAAAAATGCTTTCTCGAATCTTGCATTAATACTATGGCAGTGGCCATGGTTTTCTTGTTGGTAAACCGGTTTGTCATGACTGGTTAAAACAAGTCATGTTTATATTTGGTGTTTGTATTCTGCTAAAACCATGAGCAAAAGAATATAAATTCAGAAAATTCTAAATGTTTCTGCCGAAGTTATATTATCATAGATTGACAACAATATCACTTGCCACCAGATTATTCAATACAATCTGTAAGTTTAACGGCCGACACTAATTTCTTTTTCTTATTGCATTTGTATTTGGTATATTTTTGTGTATATAAGAGTTCTGTTTTGTTAAAATCAGTGAAAACAAAAATGATTCACAGTAATAATATTAAATCTCAGTAGTGTTCCCAGTGTTATGGTCAAAACGACGTCTATATTGTCTATATGTTCTAGCTGTAGATTCATGTGGTGATTCTGTTAACATTGGTGACTGTCGCTTTTCATTGACAACTTCAGGGAAACAATTTTCACCTCTTTTCTTCTTGAACAAACAACATAATGTTCCTTATGTCCTCTCACTCGCTGTTAGCTCTAATTGATAGCTGGACAGGAGACAAAAGCAACAGTCACAACAGATGACTGTACAGTGTACAGACAAGTGCCTCACTCACTGCTCCCCTCCAATCATGCAGACACACACATACACATACACATATACATACACATATACATACACACACACGCAAATTTGCATGCATACACACATACACACACACACACACACACACACACACACAAACTTGTGTGCATACAAGCGCGCACACGCAAACACACACACACATATACACAACTGCACACACACACACACACAAACTTGCACACTCACATACATGCACACACATACACACACACAAATAATATTTTGAGCTAGCATTACTATTGGATCCTTTACATTTCGGTAAAAATAAACCTTCGATAATGACTTCCACATAGTGAACTGTGACTGGCTTCTGTGAGGTGGGAGAAGATATGTTGTAATGTGTAAAGGACTGCAGTGTCACAGTGGAGAAGGACACTAAACTACAATGTAATCCTCTCACAAATGGGTGACGTGCTCCGCCTCACTTCCTCCACTTCCACATCAGCAAAGATCTTGTGACCTCAGCAGCTTTTCCTGTGCTTCACTAACGGGATCAAATCCAGCCCAATATTAATGGAGGAAAATAAGAAGAATTGTAACAAAATATACTGTCTCTCGGTCTATAATCATCGTTCTGAGCGCCCAAAAGTGGTAATTGTGACAGACAGACAGACTGACAGGCAGACAGACAGACTAACAGAAATATATTACAATATCAATCTGTGATAAGGAAAGATTTTGCAAAAAACAAATGACCACCTTATTTGTGTTGCCATGTTTTGCTTTTGATCCATTGGGTCAGAAAAGGGCCATTTGTATTGAATGTTGGATAGGATCATCATATCTTGATTGTGGCCTAGTGATGTGCTATTTTTGCACTGGTTTCATAACCAGCGATCATAGTTCAAGTGTGCTAAAGGACACTGATTTCGTTTTTACTCTGTCTGTTTCATACAGGAATACTTGATGTATTTAGGAATTATTATCTTGGAGACTGCTGAGTCAGATGGAAAATTATCACAATCTAAAAATAACGTATATAACTTATATAATAACTTATATAATACATTATGAAATCATTTGTTTCAGTTGTAGATTGAGGTTGTCTAAATTCTAGGCCATGATATTAAATGTCAAATGTTCCACT
This sequence comes from Merluccius polli, assembly GCA_030340625.1. NCBI lineage: Eukaryota > Metazoa > Chordata > Actinopteri > Gadiformes > Merlucciidae > Merluccius > Merluccius polli. The sequence continues at coordinate 224,113 of JAOPHQ010006561.1, forward strand.
TTACCTACAGATCTGGATTAGCACTAATTTCCCAAAGGAGACATGCCAGTTCTAATTCAATTATGGCTTGCATCTATAAAATATACACAGCCAGTAATGTGGTGTGTTTCTCTATTGCTGAATGGTTATTAAGGATGTTTTGTACAACATCACTATGGGTTACAGAAGTCAGTTGTAAGTCAGCTCAGAATGCTCCATCACCAACCCAAATATATCTTTCAAATTGGAGGATTTTCTCAACTCACCATGTAAGTGCTCACCATGTAACAGCCAGGGTATAATGTCAGAAAAGAGCGAATAACTAACAAGTTGCAAAAAAACTAAATCATTACATGTGGAGTATACAGGGTATAATGTGATGTCAGTAAACAGAGTAAGAAAATGATAACCACAAAAAGTAAGGTTATAATGAATTCAGGTTGACCTGGATTCATTATTATACCCTTTTTGTGTTTATAATTTTCCTCTTCTTTTTTGAAAGACACATGAACATGAATTGAATACTTTGTATTAGATTTATGAAGTTTAGATATGAATACAGAAATGGGTCAGGTTTGGGTATTAGTTTAGAAATAGTTAAGGTGATATGTTGCTTACAAGGGTTAAATCACACTATGTTGAACACCAGTGATATCTACTGAGATGTGGGGGTTGTCAATAAATGTCCCACCCACCCATATTTGTCCTCTATCATTCATTTAATCCGAAATGCTGAAATGATTGCCGGTGGGTGGATGGAGTCCCGGATGGAGTAGGAAATTGATCCAAAATGGAGTAGTTTTCTGTAGTGTCCCAGTGCAGTGTGTGTGTGTGACAGGGAAGACAGCAGAGTGCTACAAGGACACTGGCTCTTGGATCCAGTTCAGTCCCCCCATTCTGGCAGACATACTATAAGCCCAGATGGCTTATGCACCACACATATGCACACACAAGCACGTGTACACGCACACACACACTAAATGTCTATGATCACTAACACACATAGAAGTACAGGAACATCAAGTACAACTCGAACACAAACATGTGTGACAACACAAACATGAATACATTTATACACACACACACACACACATATTATATATATATATATATACAAAAGAACATTACTTACTTTTATGCACTTCACACACTCACATACATATACACACACACTGCATTAAATTGGGCGTGAGATTAAATCCCTGATCAAATCCACTTTGCTTCCTGATCCTTTCAATCCAATACCATCCTCACTAAATAAACCAAGCTAAAACAGCTACTGTTCCCACACAGGAGCATTCTGTGATACCACATGCATGCATTTATGGCTTTCAAATCTTGACAAACACGGATTGGTCAGGCTCCAAAGTTGTACTTGATTGTAATTTTTATATTTTTTTGTTGTGGAAGATTGAAACGTAAAAAAAGGTTGCTTCATGACCAGCTGTGCCTCTAAAGCGCTTCTGGTTTGGGAGGGGCGTCCATTTAGTCTTGCACTGGATGGGTTTACAGTGACTAGTAAATCGCTGCTAGGGGTTCTCCATTTGTAGGTCACTGTCCCTGTAGTTGAAGCCGGCCTCCTTTAACTAATCCTGGATGAACGGGCAGCTATCTGGCCACCCAAATCCTTTGAGTATTTCCTTCATATTGGCTTTCTTTCGTCGTCTTTTTTTGGTGCAATCATGAGCACAAAAAGGTTAAATGCTCTGGCCAGACCAGAGCTAGTCCACATTTTTGAATGGCACACAAAATAAATCTAGCGTAAGCAGCTGAAGGAAAATGGTGGGTTCAAGATGTTTGGGATGGTGCACTTCCCTGTCAAGTACACAACTTGACAGGGAAGTGAATTTCCAGCAGAGACAGCTACAACAGCATGTAGTATGTATGGAGTGATGTAGAGAGCGATGTAGTATTACAACCCAAGGACTCCTCCAAGTCCTTCCCCCAGCATAAATGTTGGCAGTAGTCATAATTTTTAATAACAGTCCTTGGAACAGCCAGCGAAGGACGAGAATAGGTGCTGTGACACAAGTGTCAATGTGTGCACAGCTCTCACTTCATCACAGCATGTACAGATGCACTGTGTGTGTGTGTGTTTGTGTGTGTGTGTATGTGTGTGTGTGTGTGTGTGTGTGTGTGTGTGGGGGGGGGGGGGGGTGCAGTGACATGACAGCTGTCCATCAGCAGATGTTGCTGAGGCAGGGGATACGGGGGAAAAGGGGTGGGGTTGGTGGGTGTGGGGAGCAGCAACTGCTGCCATGACAACTGGCACCACTTGAACTTCTGTCTCGGCCTGTCTACTGGACAACTGGTGGACATCTTATCGGCTTCTTCTTCTGTGCTTTTGTTCATTCCATTAGGCGCATATATGTTCAAATGGGATAACGTTATGACAACGTGGTTTTGTTCTGCAGTTGTCAAACAAAGACTTTGTTCAATAATGTAATCTTATACGACCTAGCCAGCCAAACCCTGTACTGGCAATCACAGACTGATTTGAAAACAGATCATGAATCTAAAGTCAGTTTTTTTAGAAGAAAGTTAATGATGCACGGGAACTATAACTACTTTTAGAGGCCATGGCATTACTCCTACAGTCTCCCACTAAAAGAGGTGAGGAATCATTTCTAATCTTTCTATTACATTTGTAGAAGCCCATAAAAACCCAGCCCACCGCGGGCGGTAACCCCATTTAAATGATGCATGTGGTCGAGATGTGGTGAGACCAGAGACTCATAATGCAATCTGCCGTCCATCTCTTGGCTTCCGGACGGAGCTTCAAGTCATTGTGACAGCATCGTCCGGCTGCAGCCAGACTGCCCCCCGGTGAATGAGGGCAACTCTATCCAGACAGGGATGCACCTCTCCAGTTTCAGGAAACAAAGACTAATGACATTTTTCCGACCTTGGGTGTGTGTCTGTGTGTTCTTGTGTGCATGTGCACGCGCGTGTGTGTGCACACGTGAGTGTGTGTGTATAGGGAAGGGGATGAGGATGGCAGGCTCTGTTAGATTGTTTCTAGGCCAATCAAATGCAGCCCATTACACCCTAAATGAGGTCAAGGAGCTGGGTTGTAAACGTTGAAGTGGACCCCAGTTCGGGCTGACCTGCCGGAGGAAGGCGGGAAGGAAGCCAAGGCTTCATCTGCATTTCAAAGATGCCCCGGCCGAGGATACAAGGAGACTACTCAATAATTCATCTGTTACTACAAACTTCATAGCACTTAAGATTTCCCATATCTGAACTATATATATATTTCTGTGTGTGTGTGTGTGTGTGTGTGTGTGTGAGTGAGTGAGTGAGTGAGTGAGTGAGTGAGTGAGTGAGTGAGTGAGTGAGTGAGTGAGTGAGTGTGTGTGTGTGTGTGTGTGTGTGTGTGTGTGTGTGTGTGTGTGTGTGTGTGAACTTGTGTGTGTGTGTGTGTGTGTGTGCGCGCTTGTATAAGTCATTCCTGAAAATAGAAGAGACATCTTTCCTAAGTGCTTGAAGAAAAATCTGTTTATGTGGCTCAATAAATGCATACAAGTATGTCATTGGTATCTGACATATCTCAGCAGGAAATGTTTGGATCTATGATAACTAATGAGTAACTTTGTCCTAAAATGACATCAAAGTAGAAGAGCTACAAGAAGCCGTGATTAGTATCTTGTCTGTATTCATTAAAGTGAAACATATTGCATCTGGATTTCGCCTATATGTTGCCTTTTTCAAATAACAACTAGAAAATGCATTTCCTGCAGAAAACGCGTGTGAATGCTGGAAGCTGAATGATAAGCGCAAAGCAGAAATATAAAATGAATTGATCTGAAGAATCTGAAAGTAGTAGTAGAATCTGAAATAGTAGAAGAATCTGAAAGTAGTAGTCGAAGCTGAAATAGTAGAAGAATCTGAAAGTAGTAGTAGAAGCTGAAATAGTAGAAGAAGCTGAAAGTAGTAGTAGAAGCTGAAATAGTAGAAGAATCTGAAAGTAGTAGTAAGTAGTAAGTAGTAAGAATAAGAGGCTGGGCGGACGGCTTTGCTGTCCGCCCATTGATTTGTATTGGAAAAATAAAGGTGGAAAAAGTAGAATAATTTGAAAAGTTGAATGAATATGAAACATCTGAATAGATAGCCATAATGTCGTAATAAATCTGAACATTTTGATATTTGAATGGTTTCTGTAGCTGAAAGTATGAAGGAGAAGAGTGCCAGAAAACGGTCGGAAGAAGAATAAAAATAAAAACTAGAAAATGCATTTCCTGCAGAAAACGCGTGTGAATGCTGGAAGCTGAATGATAAGCGCAAAGCAGAAATATAAAATGAATTGATCTGAAGAATCTGAAAGTAGTAGTATAAGCTGAAATAGTAGAAGAAGCTGAAAGTAGTAGTAGAAGCTGAAATAGTAGAAGAATCTGAAAGTAGTAGAAGTAGTTGAAATTGTAGTAGTAGCTGAAATAGTAGAAGAATCTGAAATAGTAGAAGTAGCTGAAAGTAGTAGTAGAAGCTGAAATAGTAGAAGTAGCTGAAAGTAGTAGTAGCCGAATTAGTAATACTAATAGCTGAAGTAGAAGTAACTGAAGTAGTAATAACACTGCTGAACGTCCTTAAAAAGTAGCCCTATCTGGCAACACTGTCTGATCCTCAAAAAGCAGCCCAATCTGGCAACACTGCTGAACGTCCCCTCGCTCGAGCGTCAACGTGAAGTCAACTGAAAAGGAATCAGTTAAACTGTGAAACTCTTAATAAATATAAATGCTATCGAAATTTCCCCCCCGTCGGCCCACGGTATGTTACTATTGCGGGCACCCCGCCGGCCGTAGGTCCGCGGTGTGTTTGTGTTACTATTGCGGGCATCCCCCCCCCGCCGGCCGTAGGTCCGCGGTGTGTTTGTGTTTACTATTGCGCGCACCGTCGGTCGTAGGTCCGCGGTGACGCCATGACGCTCGAACGTGAATGTCGTTTTACGGCAGCGGAAGATTTACGACAGCCAGCATACGGACTTCACATGATATTATTCACAACTCGGATTAATTTAATGAAACCCATTGATTCTTTTGATCGGTGGACCCCTTTTGATTGGATATTATGGGATATACAAGTCTGTAGATTTGTGACATTTTTTGAACGAAGGTAAACGATTGAGAATTGATTTAGTTAGGCCTACGATGTGTACCAGTCATAGATCAATGTGTAATCGATGTGTAAACTGTGATTCTGAATAAATATAAATGCTATCGAAATTTCGTTTGGATATCGTTATTATTGAATGAAGGTTAACGGTTGAAAAGTGAATGAATTAGTTACGACGTCTTAAACAGTGGAAGGTCCGCCGGTTACAATGGGACGAATGGTAGAATATGACGATTTGAAACTAAAACTGCGATACAGAAAAAAGTATAACAGCTATCGAAATTTCGTGAACACGGCTAGATAGATACAAATCTCTAGATTTGTGTAATTGTTTGAACGATGGGAAACGGTTGAAATTTGAATTAGTTACGACGTAAAGCAGCGGAAGTAAACAGTGGAAGGTCCGCCGGTTACAATGGGACGAATGGTAGAATATGACGATTTGAAACTAAAACGGCGATACAGAAAAAAGTATAACAGCTATCGAAATTTCGTGAACACGGCTAGATAGATACAAATCTCTAGATTTGTTTAATTGTTTGAACGATGGGAAAAGGTTGAAATTTGAATTAGTTACGACGTAAAGAATGTGAAGAATAAGAGGCTGGGCGGACGGCAAAGCCGTCCGCCCAGCCTCTTATTCTTCACATTCTTTATTGATATTGACATTCTATTATTGATTTGTATTGGAAAAATAAAGGTGGAAAAAGTAGAATAATTTGAAAAGTTGAATGAATATGAAAAATCTGAATAGATAGCCATAATGTCGTAATAAGTCTGAACATTTTGATATTTGAATGGTTTCTGTAGCTGAAAATATGAAGAAGGAGAAGAGTGCCAAAAAACGGTCGGAAGAAGAATAAAAATAAAAATAATAAAGATTTCGATATCTAGAGTGTGAATGCTCCAGCATTCACACTAATAAAGATTTCGATATCTAGAGTGTGAATGCTCCAGCATTCACACTAATAATAAAGATTTCGATATCTAGAGTGTGAATGCTCGAGCATTCACACTAATAAAAGGAAAATCCTTGTAAGTGTTCAGGGGCCGTATTCACAAAGCATTTTATCTTACCGCTAGGAGTGCTCCTAACTCGCGCTAAAACATTTTACGTAGGAGTTTTTTCTTAAAAGTTATTCACAAAGCCGCTGAGACCTACTCATACTAAGGATAAATCACTAAGAGTGAACTAAGAGTGACGCGCCGTTGCTATGGATTACGTCGATTCTCGTGCACGAGTTTGGAAGCGGTCTGTACGGTGATTGGTAGTTCAAAGCAGGCGGTCTCTGTGGAAACGAGCCCACTGAATCACCGAAGAACAAGGAAGTAGACTCGGCTAGACATCCCTATCAAATAGTTATGGACAGTGCAGTTAGCAGAATACACGCATGATGACAAGTTTGTGCAGACCACGATAATGACGTTGTAGCCTATATGCACGTTAAAGAGAGAGAGATAAACAATAAAAATACGTAAATTGCATTAATTCAAGGAGGCAATTAAAAGCACCCTGCAAACTATTATTCAATGAGCATATCTCCACTACACTTTTAATAAAAGCCCATACCGGTTGTGGAGAATGGCGCATACAGTGATCACTGTGATCACATCCTCTCTCCACAAGATTTCGTGTATTTTTGTGTGCCCTAACATATATGGAGGAACACAGCAAACAATAATAAATATGGATTCAACAAATAAAAGGCGACGAAGAGCTAATACGATGTTTTTTACGCATAGGACTAATCGTAATCTGCGTAATCACTTGCATGTTATACTTTAACTGTGCTCCCGGTTGTGGACTGAGATAGGGTGTCAAGACGTCTTGCAGGGACAGCCGCTGTCACCCAGCAAGACACCCAACTGGTACATGGTGCCTCACGCCTCAGACCGCTCCCCATTAAAATACGCGGATCACGGGTAGACCCAGGCCACTTCGCAACATCAAGAATGTTAAAAGTTGCATCAAAAACAATCTGCGTGTTGATGGAATGTACTTTCTTTCTATTGACGAACACGTCCTCATCTTTTGATGGCGCAATTATTTGTATGTGCGTCCCGTCAACAGCACCGACCACACCGGGCATACCTGCAATTGCCATGAAGTTGGCTTTGATCATGTGTAGTTGTTGATTGTCCAAAGGAAACCGAAAACTGTTGGATGATATTAATGGTATTATTTCAGCCTTAACCAACTTTGAACTGAGCTCTGTCAGCTCTTCTAGCCTGTATGTAAATATATGATCATTGTGGAATTGTGTGTGTGTGTGTGTGTGTGTGTGTGTGTGTGTGTGTGTGTGTGTGTGTGTATTTACATATATGTAGGCTACATTTATTTATATATATATATATTTATATATATATATATATATATATATATATATATATATATATATATATATATATATATATATATATATATATATATATGTGTGTGTGTGTGTATTTTTTATTCTATTTTTATTATTGTATTATTATTGTGTTGTGTTGGTGTTATGGACCTTTCATGAGATGTGTCCTTAATAAAGTTTGAATTTAATTGAATTGATATGTGGTCTACAGAGCGCGTTGATGGTTCGGTTTATGGCTGACTGATGGTTGCGATATTCCTAAATCGTCGGCATTGCAAACTTGCATTTTCCCTGTTGCTAAATATCGTAGTGTTGCCAAACATTTTATTTCCTAATCGAGTTATTCCTGTTAGTCGGGGATGTTATTGCATCCCGCACTAATTCCACAACAAGTTTTAATACCCTCACGATTTAGCCTATATCTCTTGATCAATTCACAGTCTTCCACTGTCTCCAAAACATTTCGTCTCGCAGTCATTTTCCGATTCTTTGTGAATAGGTCTTAGTGAGTTAGGAGTCCTCTCGAGGACTTTTAGGCTCTCCTAGACTTAGGTGTTACTTTTAGGCCTAAAATACTTTGTGAATTGCTCTTAGTGAAAAAAATTAGGAGTCCTAAATTTAAGACTGACACGCCCATTATTTTTAGGAGTTTCTCCTAAATTCGCCAGTTAGGAGCTACTTTTAGCGCTAAGATCCGTTGTGAATACGGCCCCAGAAGTGTTAATAAATTGTAAAAAGGTTTTGGTCATCATATGGTTCAGTAAGTACAGACTGAACAGTGCAATGAGTTGACACACAGCCTTAACAAGACTATCAGGGTTACAATAAAATATAATGGGAGATGGGGAGTGCATGGCTCTCCTTCTCTTCTCTCTCTCTCTCTGTCTCTCTTCTCTGTATCCCCAACTATCTGTTATTATCACATAACAAGAGAAGGAGAGGGGGGGTAAGAAAACCCTGAGGAACTATGCACACACAAGGAACAAAGTCACTACTGTGTCTCGCATTTGGCTTCTGAAGGCTGGGAAACTGATAGAAAACAATCAGAGAAAAAGACACTGCAAGCGATGCAAAGCTCATTAGCAGCAAGCTTGCAGCCACCACTTTTGCCACGGATGGTTGGTCTACAGAGAGGAGAGCTTAGGACAACAACAATAATAATAACAGCAACAATAATTTAAATTATGTATTTATTTATAAATAATAATTTAAACAATAATTTAACATTTGCATTTAGAGATTGTTACTAATAATGGCTAAATGGAGCCTCAAATTATTATAGCTATACTATGAGGTATTTGCTGTATGTATATATTATGGGTAGAAATACTTCTACTAGCAGTACCACTGGTAGGCTAGTGCAATAAGGATGTATAATTGTCATGTCACGCAAAGTTTGTTAATTCTGTTGAGCACTTTCATGTCAAGTTAAAATCACTCATGTCTAGTGTTGTCGTTCACTTCCTGTTTTATTTTGTACTTCCCTTTTCCCTCTCGTTTCAGGCACTTGACTTCCTTCCCTTGTGTGATTTTCCCTCCACTGTGATTGCCTCCCCGGTCCCTGATTCGTCTCACCTGTGTTCCCCTCCCTCATGTATAAATAGCCCTTGTTTCCCTTTGTCTCATGTCAGTTCGTCTTGCGTCCCATGGGTATTGCCAAGCGTCAGGAATTACCAGCTTTTGTGTCCAGATACTTACCTGATTTAATTGTGTTTTTGTAACCTCCTTAGTGAGCGCTTTTTGTTATAGTTTTGAATCCTCCATGAGAGCGTCTTTTGTTGCCCTTTTCTAGTAACACGTTTTTTGTTAAAACATACTGCCGTCTTCTGAGTTTTGCTTCTGAGTCCCTGTCCCTGAGTCAAGGCATGACAATAATTCTGTAAGCTGCTGGGTACCTATGTTGTTGTTGTAACACACCACGTGCAAGTAAGCACAATGGATACAAAAATAAAACCAGACTTGACAAGAGAAATCTAGGCGCCCCTAGCGGCAGCAAATTTAATTTGCAGCCAGGGGGGTCTAGCACTTCTCCGTCGTTTTTCTGTGCTGGAAACAGAAAATCTGTCAGGCCAATCACAGCGTGAGGGGCGGAGTCGGAAGCCGGGCTACCATGACGACAGAGTTGCGACGGTTCCATGTTAGAGGTAAACAATGGCTGCTGCTGGCGAACAGCTGTCTTTCGACTTGGCTTTGGCTGCGACTCTTCAAGACTTGAAGTTAACATTTTATTTCACTATTCTTCCACAATCCACCATACGGAACACTTCCCCATGGACTAATTTCCGTCGCTCTGACTACGTCACCTTCTTCGTTGCTCTGATTGGTAGCGCTATCCTATTGCGTGCAGAGGGAACTTGAAAGACAACCGTTTATCCCGCCCACACTGCCAATGGAGCAGTGCCAGACCCTACATCTTTCTGATGTGGGTCTGGCTTGCCAGGCTAGACTTATACAAAATGAACATTTAATATTTAAAGTGAAAGCAGGACACCAGGGAGTCAATCCGATCTATGAATGGGTGATGTTTTAAAGGAGGGGGGATGGGTCAGGGGTTTGTGCTGGTGAAGGACAGGCCCAGATAGTGAGATGTACTAACATTATGATGAGACAGAGGGGGTTACTATTATTATGATAAGAGATAGAGGGGGTTACTAACATTATGATGAGAGATAGAGGGGGTTACTAACATTATGAGGGATATAGGGTGTTAATAACATTGTGAATAGAGAGATAGAGGGGATTACTAACATTATGATAAGATAGAGGGGATACTTACATAATGAGATAGAGGGGGTTACTAACATTATGAGAGACAGGGGGGTTACTAACATTATGATGAGAGATATAGGGGTTAATAACATTGTGAATAGAGAGCTAGAGGTGGTTACTAACATTGTGAATAAAGAGATAGAGGGGGTAACTAACAATATGATGAGAGAAAGATGGGGTAACTAACATTATGATGAGACAGAGGGGGTTACTAACATTGTGATGAGAGAGAGGGGGTTACTAACATTGTGATGAGAGATAGAGGGGGTTACTAACATGATGAGAGGCAGAGGGGGTTACTAACATTGGGAATAAAGAAATGGAGTGGGTTACTAACATTATGATGAGAGATAGAGGGGGTTACTAACATTGTGAATAGAGAGATAGAGGGGGTTACTATTACTATGATGAGAGACATGGGGGTTACTAACATTATGATGAGAGATATAGGGGGTTAAAAACATTGGGAATGGAGAGCTAGAGGGGGTTACTAACATTGTAAATAGAAAGATAGAGGGGTAACTAACATTATGATAAGAGATAGACGGGGTAACTAACAGTATGAGACAGATGGGGTTACTAACATTGTGAATAGAGAGACAAAGGGGGTTACTAACATTGTGAATAGAGAGATAGAGGGGGTTAGTAACATTATGATGAGAGATAGAGGGGGTTACCAACATTGTGAATAGAGAAATTGAGTGGGTTAATAACATTGTGATGAGAGACAGAGGGGGTTACATTACATTGTGAATAGAGATATACAAACAAAGACTAATGACATTTTTCCGACCTTGGGTGTATGTGTATGTGCATGTGTGTACGTGTGTGTGCTTGTGTGCATGTGCATGCGTGTGTGTGTGTGTGTGTGTGTGCGTGTGTCCTTGTGTGTGTGTGTGTGTGTGTGTGTGTGTGTGTGTGTGTGTGTGTGTGTGTATGTGTGTATGTGTGTGTGTATAGGGAAGGGGAGGAGGATGGCAGGCTCTGTTAGATTGTTTCTAGGCCAATCAAATGCAGCCCATTACACCCTAAATGAGGTCAAGGAGCTGGGTTGTAAACGTTGAAGTGGACCCCAGATCGGGCTGACCTGCCGGAGGAAGGCGGGAAGGAAGCCAGGCTTCATCTGCATTTCAATGATGCCCCGGCCGAGGATACAAGGAGACTACTCAATAATTCATCTGTTACTACAAACTTCATAGCACTTAAGCTTTCCCATATCTGAACTATATATATATTTGTGTGTGTGTGTGTGTGTGTGTGTGTGTTTGAGCTTGTGTGTGTGTGTGTGTGTGTGTGTGTGCGCACGTGTATAAGTAATTCCTGAAAATAGAAGAGACATCTTTCCTAAGTGCTTTCCTAAATGCATACAAGTATGTCATTGGTATCTGACATATCTCAGCAGGAAATGTTTGGATCTATAATAACTAATGAGTAACATTGTCCTAAAATGACATCAAAGTAGAAGAGCTACAAGAAGCCGTGATTAGTATCTTGTCTGTATTCATTAAAGTGGAACATATTGCATCTGGATTTCGCCTATATGTTGCCTTTTTCAAATAACAATAAAAGGAAAATCCTTGTAAGTGTTCAGAAGTGTTATAAATAAAATGGTAAAAAGGTTTTGGTCATCATATGGTTCAGTAAGTACAGACTGAACAGTGCCATGAGTTGACAGACAGCTGCAACAAGACTATCAGGGTTACAATAAAATATAATGGGAGATGGGGAGTGCATGGCTCTCCTTCTCTTCTCTCTCTCTCTCTCTCTCTCTCTCTCTCTCTCTCTCTCTCTCTCTCTCTCTCTCTCTCTCTCTCTCTTCTCTGTATCCCCAACTATCTGTTATTATCACATAACAAGAGAAGGAGAGGGGGGGTAAGAAAACCCTGAGGAACTATGCACACACAAGGAACAAAGTCACTACTATGTCTCACATTTGGCTTCTGAAGGCTGGGAAACTGATAGAAAACAATCAGAGAAAAAGACACTGCAAGCGATGCAAAGCTCATTAGCAGCAAGCTTGCAGCCACCACTTTTGCCACGGATGGTTGGTCTACAGAGAGGAGAGCTTAGGACAACAACAACAATAATAATAACAGCAACAATAATTTAAATAATAATGTATTTATTTATAAATAATAATTTAAACAATAATTTAAAATGTGCATTTAGAGATTGTTACTAATAATGGCTAAATGGAGCCTCAAATTATTATAATTATTATAGCTATACTATGAGGTATTTGCTGTATGTATATATTATAGGTAGAAATACTTCTACTAGCAGTACCATGATGTATAATTAGCTGCTGGGTACCTATGTTGTTGTAACACACCACGTGCAAAGCAAGCACAATGGATACACACACACACACACACACACACACACACACACACACACACATCTATCTGAACTCTGCTTGTTGATTGGGTTCTGCTCAATTATAGCCTACATCCTTAATTGAGGCAAGAATGAAACAAGCCAGAGGATTTTCAAGGTGAAAATAAATTGCTATTAACCTTTTGAATATCGCAGAAATGACCATGAGCTTTCCCTCCCTGGAAGTGGGACCCGTCGAGTTGCTACATTTAATATGCAGATCTCCAGCTAGTTATTACAGCGGCCAACTCCAGACAGTAAGACAGTAACTCCAGACAGTAAGACAGCCATGACACTCGGCTCAATTGTACATGACCAAAACACACATGATCCACATAGTGGCGCACATAGCGGTGTGTTTCAGTCTCCGACGCCGACGTCCTGAATCAGTTCATCAATCATCAGTTTGGCCACACAGCCATTTACCGTCCTGGTCTGATGAGCGTATGAAGTTGAGCAGACATCCACACACCATGGCGGCTTCAACAGGGTCATTATGTGGCTGTAAATGACCACATATAGCCTACTGGTGGTGGCAGACTGTAGCCTACCTCAACACAACCGAGGGGCAACAAGAACAACTTTTGCTTTTGTCTACAAGATAAAATGACAACCAAATGCGCAGTGGAGGAAATCAATGCGGGGCAGGGTTTGGTAGTAAAAAGGACAGTACTGACTCCAGTACTGACTTCAGTACTGACTCCAGTCGTCATCTCATCTCCTCTTTTCTCCTCACTGCGTTTGGTTTGAACGGCTTGACATGATATTAACATGATTTAGAGAATAACGGAGAACATAACACGAGTCAGCCGTGTTGAGGGGCTACTTACGCCCTGGGTCTGGGGAAGCCCATGGACAACAGCACGTCCAAACTGGATCCGCATTTCACAGCGCCGGGTCGGGTCTGCCGGAGTCTCCGCGGGATGATTTTGCTGTAAAGGTCCTCTTTAGCGGCCATGACTCCCCGCGTCCACGGAGCTGTGACTCCGCTGGCCGCAGAGCGAGCGCTATGCGCGCGGAGCTAACGGTCAGCACGGGCTGCTCGGCGCTCGCGGAGCAGCGTTGGGGCGCGAGCCAATGGGAGCGGAGCCCTTGGTCCCGCCCCCTTCTGGGAAGCGCCAGCTGATTGGCCCGCTGTGTCTGGGTGTGTGTTAGTAGACCTGCTGGGTCTGGGTGTGTATTAGTAGGCCTGCTGTGTCTGGGTGTGTGTTAGTAGGGCTGCTGTGTCTGGGTGTGTGTTAGTAGGCCCACTGTGTCTGGGTGTGTATTAGTAGGCCTGCTGGGTCTGGGTGTGTATTAGTAGGCCTGCTGGGTCTGGGTGTGTGTTAGTAGGCCTGCTGGGTCTGGGTGTGTGTTAGTAGGCCCACTGTGTCTGGGTGTGTATTAGTAGGCCTGCTGTGTCTGGGTGTGTGTTAGTAGGCCCACTGTGTCTGGGTGTGTGTTAGTAGGCCTGCTGGGTCTGGGTGTTTATTATTAGGTGTGTGTTAGTAGGCGTGCTGGGTCTGGGTGTGTGTTAGTAGGCCTGCTGGGTCTGGGTGTTTATTATTAGGTGTGTGTTAGTAGGCGTGCTGGGTCTGGGTGTTTATTATTAGGTGTGTGTTAGTAGGCGTGCTGGGTCTGGGTGTGTGTTAGTAGGCCCACTGTGTCTGGGTGTGGGTTAGTAGGCCTGCTGGGTCTGGGTGTGTATTAGTAGGCCTGCTGGGTCTGGGTGTGTGTTAGTAGGCCTGCTGGGTCTGGGTGTTTATTATTAGGTGTGTGTTAGTAGGCGTGCTGGGTCTGGGTGTGTGTTAGTAGGCCCACTGTGTCTGGGTGTGGGTTAGTAGGCCTGCTGGGTCTGGGTGTGTATTAGTAGGCCTGCTGGGTCTGGGTGTGTGTTAGTAGGCCTGCTGGGTCTGGGTGTTTATTATTAGGTGTGTGTTAGTAGGCGTGCTGGGTCTGGGTGTGTGTTAGTAGGCCCACTGGGTCTGGGTTAGTAGGCCTGCTGGGTCTGGGTGTGTGTTAGTAGGCCCGCTGTGTCTGGGTGTGTGTTAGTAGGTCCGCTGTGTCTGGGTGTGTGTTAGTAGGCCTGCTGGGTCTGGGTGTGTGTTAGTAGGCCTGCAGTGTCTGGGTGTGTGTTAGTAGGTATGTGTTAGTAGGCCCGCTGTGTCTGGGTGTGTGTTAGTAGGCACGCTGTGTCTGGGTGTGTGTTAGTAGGCCCACTGTGTCTGGGTGTGTGTTAGTAGGCCCACTGTGTCTGGGTGTGTGTTAGTAGATGTGTGTTAGTAGGCCTGCTGTGTCTGGGTGTGTGTTAGTAGGCCCGCTGTGTCTGGGTGTGTGTTAGTAGGCCTGCTGGGTCTGGGTGTGTGTTAGTAGGCCCGCTGTGTCTGGGTGTGTGTTAGTAGATGTGTGTTAGTAGGCCTGCTGTGTCTGGGGTGTGTTAGTAGGCCTGCTGTGTCTGGGTGTGTGTTAGTAGGTGTGTGTTAGTAGGCCCGCTGTGTCTGGGTGTGTTAGTAGGTATGTGTTATTAGGCCTGCTGTGTCTGGGTGTGTTAGTAGGTATGTGTTATTAGGCCTGCTGTGTCTGGGTGTGTGTTAGTAGGCCTGCTGTGTCTGGGTGTGTGTTAGTAGACTTGCTGTGTCTGGGTGTGTGTTAGTAGGCCTGCTGTGTCTGGGTGTGTTAGTAGGTATGTGTTATTAGGCCTGCTGTGTCTGGGTGTGTGTTAGTAGGCTTGCTGTGTCTGGGTGTGTTAGTAGGTGTGTGTTATTAGGCCTGCTGTGTCTGGGTGTGTGTTAGTAGGCCCTGCTGTGTCTGGGTGTGTGTTAGTAGGCCTGCTGTGTCTGGGTGTGTGTTAGTAGACTTGCTGTGTCTGGGTGTGTGTTAGTAGGCTTGCTGTGTCTGGGTGTGTTAGTAGGTGTGTGTTATTAGGCCTGCTGTGTCTGGGTGTGTGTTAGTAGGCTTGCTGTGTCTGGGTGTGTTAGTAGGTGTGTGTTATTAGGCCTGCTGTGTCTGGGTGTGTGTTAGTAGGCCTGCTGTGTCTGGGTGTGTGTTAGTAGGCCTGCTGTGTCTGGGTGTGTGTTAGTAGACTTGCTGTGTCTGGGTGTGTGTTAGTAGGCTTGCTGTGTCTGGGTGTGTTAGTAGGTGTGTGTTATTAGGCCCACTGTGTCTGGGTGTGTGGTACACAGGCTGAGGAGCGGTGAAGAGAGGCGTTGTGCCGTTATAACGTTGGTCTATCAGTCATTAATGTAGGCTATAATTTAATATGATACGATAATTTAGGCTACAGCAATGTTGAAATATTGCAGAAAGTTGTAATCACGTTACCAATATTAATTGATGTTAT
>JAOPHQ010006562.1:0-10000 GCA_030340625.1 Merluccius polli
GACCTTTTTGAACTATTTTGCCCATGGTTGCTTGAAATAAAGGACACCCTGCGTTGCTGGAGTGGCCAGACGCGCCATGTCAAATAAAACTCCACCACCGCTGTATACTCCACGGCTCGCAGCGCTCAGAGTGGGTCTGGTTCTTTGCTTCTTCAGACAGCACAGAAGATCACATGATGCACCCTGACTCTGCACACTGGGTTCCTATCAAACACTCCTCCATACCTTCTCCACCGGCGGTGTGGCGCCTGCACCTCCAGGCCTGTCTGGTCTGCAGTCTGGTCCACAGTCCACCGGTTCCTCAGCCGGTGTGATGGGGCAGCGCTGCGCCGCCAGGCAGGACTCGGCGTGCCGTGAATTTTAGGTACTATTTATGATGTGCTTTATTATCGATTCATTGTTCCACGTAATGCGAGTTCTCGCTCGATTTCACTACTTATTTAACAAATAATGCAACCGCCCGTCTCAACGGCTCATTAAAGGCATGTCTACATTTTCACAAAAGTCACTTTTGATAAAATCGTCCGCTCACTAGTAATAGTAAACTTCGCTGCTATTTGCTGATAACTACCAACAGTGTGTTTGACTGCACTAGCAGGAGATACGACATCGCAGGGCTTTTGTATGCCTAACCCACCGGCGCTGGGAATAACTTTGACCATAAAGTTTCTACATTGCATGAATGTCCTGATCGTTATCCAATCCCCGATTCCCCGCCATTACCATACGCTGACAAAAAGCATCATTGTCAAACTTTGAATCCTTGTGACAGTTAACTTGCTATGCAACGATTTGCCAAAGGTTAAAGGTTAAACGTTCAAACAGCCAATCGGGCACCGAGAGAATATCGTCGTGGGCTACAATCGTTTTTGTATCGTCCTTGTCACACTTTGTAAACAACTTTTTGTCATTAATTGTATCTAGAATTGATGTACGATGTAGCCTACAAGGCTAGGTTGACTTTAAGTTGGAGTATATAACGTACCTCTGGTGGATACTATACAGTGTTTCCAGGTGTTTGTGTGTGTGTGTGTGTGTGTGTATGTGTGTGTGTGAGACAGTGGGAGTTTTTCTATATAAAATGTCCTTGGAGCTCCTAAATAAACAACAAATCAAACAAGTCCTGCTTTGCTTTCCCACCGAGGCCCTGACATCATGTCACCTCTCTCTCTCTCTCTCTCTCTCTCTGTTCCAGCTGCATAAATATCTCTCCCCCACCTGACATGTCCTTTTCTAGCAAGACCTTAAATCATTTTAACTTGATTATTTTATTTTAGGCATGAATAAAATATACTGGTATAAGAAGAAGAATCGGCATGGTGCCTGTTCTGCTGCGAACCGACTCAGAGTAAAAGCCTCGACAACAGGCCTCCACTATAATTATCTCATCGTGTTAATCAAAGTGACTAAAATCTGAAATCAAGGTGACGTTGTCTCACACAGCCTGTGTGTGTGTGTGTGTGTGTGTGTGTGTGTGTGTGTGTACCCTCGTCTGCATATTTCCCCGCTCCTTCCTTTCTCTCCATTGGTAAGCCTAATATACATGTCCTCCGCAGGGTTCGTTAAATGTCGAGGCCTGATGAAGTCATTGTTCCCTTGTACCGTCTTGCACACATATAGGCTACACGAACACGCGCACACGCACACGCACACACACACACACACACACACACGCCACGTATAATGTAATCTAATGAAGTGCCTATTAAGTGGCCATCGGTGGGATACGAATGCGATGGCTTCGGATATCAGATCTTATCTGTAATCTGCTGCCGTGGGGACGCGAAGTGTCAAAGGTGTGTGTGACGCGCGCGCCGTTGATTAGATAAAGGCGATAATTGGGCAACTTCAGCCCCGGAATGATCTTGAGGATTGAATAAAATTAGGACTCGCCACATCTAATCATGTTAACACAGCGCATGAAACTCAATTCAACGGTGGGGCCTTGCCCGGAGGCTGCTGCTGCTCCCGCCGGGGGGGGGGAAAAAAAGGGCGTGCGTGCGCGTGCCAAAGGTACTCGGAAATTCATAACTATTTCAGATTGATTTTCATTTCCGAGGTTTCACTGGAACTTGTCCTTCAACGCCAGAGAGAGAGAGAGAGAGAGCGAGAGAGAGAGAAAGCACACAACTTTGCTGTGATTTCCCAAAAGTGCCCAGACACTTTATAACCCTCACTGTGAGGCTGTTTTAAAGTGTCAAGTTGCACACAACCACAAACAGGGTCGCCACAAGCGCGCACGCTTTGTGCATGTGTGTGTGTGTGTGTGTTAGGTACACACACCCCCACACGACGTGTTATTGACCCGTTGTTCTCTGCGGTGTAGTTTATCGCGCCTTCTCAAAGCGTATGATTCATAACCGGCAGCCGCAGTCTGAAAACTCGTCGTTGACTTCGACACTCTGTCTCCTTTGTCTGGAGTTTCATTACACTCCTGTTTATTATGTCAAGCTGCCCTCCTTCGCTCATAAACGGGCTGGAAAATGCAATATTCATCCCGGTGTAAACACCTGAGAGCAGACAGAGAGAGAGAGAGAGAGAGAGGGAGAGGGAGAGAGTTTATTAGGTTTCCCACTCCGTCGTATTTACCTACGAGCTTCTCCAAACAGTTTTTACTTTGCATTTTTTAAACAGCGTCAGGTCGGAGAGTAAGTGAATCGGCGAAGTGAATATGGGGAAATATTTCCCGGATATATATATATATATATATATATATATATAGGGTTAGGGTTAGGGTTAACCCTAACCCTAACCCTAACCCTATATATATTTAAAAAAAACTAAACTAAACTAAGAAAACTAACCGGAAACCAAACAGAGCGCGACGGTTAATCACCACCTCAGAATCACGACAGGAAGACAAACGGTACCATCAAGCCGGAAGGCGGGAGGCGGCGTCTTAAGCAGGGGCTGATGAACGCGTCGCCCTTTATCCGCGGCAATTACAAGACCGTCGCCATCGCGGGGCATTAACTGCCCCAAATTATGAGGCAGCTTGTTCATTAAACGCAATGAAGTATTGAGGAAAGGAAGAGGAAATGAAATAGGCAGAGAGAGAGAGAGAGAAAAATAGCAGTGAGAAAAAAAAAAAAGTTTAGCAGAAGAACACGGACCGCTCTCCGCTCCGAGTCCTCGAGGAGACGGTACCTGGTGGAAGTAAACGTTACCGGAGGTGGACAAATGGAGGAAGTCAAGCGGCGCGGTTTGTAAAGCCGGTCGAACCCTTTTTAACAAAGCATCGAGGGGCAGCGGACCACCAGACTTTTACAGAGTATGCTGGCCTTCCCCCCGCAGGCCATCAGTCCAACGCTGGACTCAGGACCGGACAATTATTAGTATATATACCCTGCTTTGAGCTCTCATCGTTCTGATTTTCTACCCCTACTGCCTTTGCTACTTTAGTTTAGTTTAATTTATTATACCTAGTGCAATGTGATAGGCCTATGTATTTTATCTTCATTATCGCAACACAGTTTTCCTTGTGTGAATTTCCCATGTTTAAAATGACCATGTTTGCACTTTCGATAATACATTTTTTTAATTTTAAAAACACTCACTAGCTAATTTGCCCAGTAGGCAAAGTAGTAATATATGTCGGCCTGTTACATTTGATTTATCTGTTGTCTTTCATAATCCTAAAAATAACCTCCTGTGCTTCTTCATGTCATGTATGTGATACGCAAATGTCACTCTTGTTAAAAAACAAACAACAAGACAGAAGAAGTAAAGGTTGCCCTGCGAAACAAAACAGAGAAAATGAGGCCGCATCGAAACGCACATCACAGTATTGTAATTATCTAGGAGGCATAAAATAACACAGCAATTAAAATGCTAATGTTTTCATGCGCGCAGACGAGTGCGTACAAGGTGTACACAGTACTTCCAAACTTTTATGAAAACCGTTCATTAAAAAACGCAAAATGAAGCACAACTCATTAAAGTGCTCAATAGGGCTTGTTGAGGGAGAGGAAACAAAATGATTGTAAAGTATGGGAGGAAGGGGGGGGGGGGGGGGGGGGGGGGGTGTTGCGTGTGTGTTGTGTGACTTGCTTCACAGCAGGTGTGTTCAGGTGTGTTCAAGTTATGACATGAAAACACAAACACAACTTCAGATTTGAGAGTTTCATTTATTTCATGATAGGTGCTATCGCAGGAAGCAGGGGGAAAATGCCATCCTTTGAATTTTGTGAGAAATTACAAGCTAAAAAAAGAGACGTGTGTACACAGTGGAATATACAGAGCTGCACACGCGCACACGCACACACACACACACACACACACACCGATTTATGTCGAAATCATGAGCTCCACATTATATAGCTGTAAGGCAAATGCACTTGTTGATTCACAAACACACACACGCTGCACACAATTAATTCGGAAGAAATTAATTAACTGTTATTAAGGGTGGGAAACAATGGCGCGGTACAGAGAAGGTGTTTAACAATGCAAAGTCAGAGAGCAAAACGACAATTGTTTCACGACAAAAGCCAGTCATGGAACAATAGCTTGTATCCACAGACTGCTTGTCCCAGATACGGCTCAATTAACCCATCGCAGAATAGTTGGATAGGATGCACTTATTCTCTCTCTCTCACACACACACACACACACACACCACCCCCCCTCCCCCCCCACCCCCCAAGTGTACACGTGAAAGGAAAAGAGAAAAATACCAGAGATATTTGGGAGAATAAAAGCATGATTACTGAGTCACATGTTGAGACTTCAATAGCTTTCCATAGCTGATCGGATTTATTTCCAAACAATGTAGTGACTGGAAGACCGCGTGTGTGTGTGTGTGTGTGTGTGTGTGTGTGTGTGTGTATAAACCCATGTGTGTTGGATCGTGTCGGATTAAGCGGGTCTTATACTGGACAGAGAAAAAAAACAAGATTCAGCAAAATCCTATTTAGAATCAACAGCTTGACCACACTTCTTCAGGCAAACGATTCCTCTACAATGAACCGTATTCAACACTGACGCGCACACGCACACGCACACACACACACAAACACACACACGCACACACACACGCACACACCTCACTGGCTCCCCAGAGAAGAACACACAATCAAACGGACGCCAGCCGGTCGGGTCCGATCCCTCCTCCTCTGCGGCCTCCGCCAGAGCGCTTCCTTGTTTGGTTCTCTCAGAGCCACCTCTGCAGCACCGACAGCGCCGCGTTGAACGTGAACTGGGCCGGGTGCGTGCCGCGGTGGGCCAGGAGCAGGGAGCCCGCCTGGGGGCC
This sequence comes from Merluccius polli, assembly GCA_030340625.1. Taxonomy (NCBI): domain Eukaryota; kingdom Metazoa; phylum Chordata; class Actinopteri; order Gadiformes; family Merlucciidae; genus Merluccius; species Merluccius polli. Next base: position 5,252 of record JAOPHQ010006562.1, read on the forward strand.
GTGGCCCGCGGCCAGCAGCGCCGAGGCGGCCTCCTCCACCGCCCAGCCCCCCCGCTGGTGGTGGGCCAGGAGGTGGGCGCTGAGCAGCGGGTAGAGGGCCGAGGAGACGCAGCCCACCAGCAGCCCCGCGTCCAGGAGCAGGGAGAGCAGCTCGCCGTCGCAGGACGCCGCCGTCGCCTAGGGGACGGGGGGGCAGAGAACAGAAAAAGAGAGAAAGGGTGTGAGTGTGTCTGTGTGTGTGTGTGTGTGTGTCTGTCACTCACCGCCCCGGAGGAAACTCATGAATAGAGCAGAAAGAGCTTTATTGTCATAATACTCAGATATTTCGCATGGCTTCTCCCAATGTAGTTAAAGTAAGATGAGACAAAATAGATAAATAAAAGTAATACAAAAAAACAGCAGCAATAGCAGCATAATAAGTGACACTTGTGTGCGAGTACAACTTTTAAAGCGGTAGTTAAATTAATTGTACACATTTGCAATTTGACTAAGTTAAGTTGATAAATAGATCCTCAAATTGTGTGTTCATAAATTGTGTCTGTGGTACCCGTCTTTGAGGGTGTGTGTGTGTGTCTGTCACTCACTACCCCGGAGGAAACTCATGAATAGAGCAGAAAGAGCTTTATTATCATTATACTCGGATACAATGACATTTCGCATGGCTTCTCCCAATGTAGTTAAAGTAAGATGAGACAAAATAGATAAATAAAATTAATACCAAAAAACAGCAGCAATAGCAGCATAATAAGTGACGCTTGTGTGCGAGTACAACTTCCAAGCACTAGTTAAATTAATTATACACATTTGCAATTTTACTGAGTTAAGTTGATAAATAGATCCTCAAATTGTGTGTTTATAAATTGTGTCTGTGGTACCCGTCTTTGAGGGTGTGTGTGTGTGTGTCTGTCACTCACTGCCCCGGAGGAAACTCATGAATAGAGCAGAAAGAGCTTTATTGTCATTATACTCGGATACAATGACATTTCGCATGGCTTCTCCCAATGTAGTTAAAGTAAGATGAGACAAAATAGATAAATAAAAGTAATACCAAAAAACAGCAGTAATAGCAGCATAATTGTGCGAGTGCAACTTTTAAAGCACTAGTTAAATGAATTGTACACATTTGCAATTTTACTAAGTTAAGTTGATAAATAGATCCTCAAACTGTGTGTTTATACCCGTCTTTGAGGGTGTGTGTGTGTGGGTGTGTGTGTGTCACAGTCCTTGCTGTGTGTTTATAAAACATAAAAATATATAAATTATCAGTGATATTATATATATATACTGTATATATTATATCAGTGATTCAAGTGTTGTGGTGTGTGATGTATAAGTGAGAGAGAGAGAGAGAGAGAGAGAGAGAGAGAGAGAGAGAGAGAGAGAGAGAGAGAGAGAGAGAAAGACAGACAGACAGACAGACAGACAGACACAGACAGAATGCAAGTGTGAGAGTGCGCGAGAGAGAGAGAGAGAGAGAGAGAGATAGAGATAGAGCGAGAGACAGACAGACAGAGACAGACAGAGACAGAGAGAGATTAGGTGCATAGTGGGTCAGTGTGGTCACATCCACCCCTGATCCCCTGTGGCTGACCGCTGCTTCCTGTGGTGAGGCAACCACACACACACACACACACACACACCATATATACGCCTGCACACAAATAGGCCTGCCTGCACACACACACAAACAAGAAGACAAATAAAGGCACCGCACACAGAAACCATACGTGACACACACACACACACACACACACAGACGGTAAAATACAAAGGGACATACAGGCACACACACAAACTAAACGCACACAGATATACAGTATATGAAAACACATACACACCCAGACGAAGCCAGAGAAACGCGCCCAGAGACGCAGAGAGAGAGAAACCCACAGAGGAGGCAGACAGCGAGATATAGACAGACAAGACCCCGGCACACAAACACACAGCAGAGACACAGCAGCCGGAAACAGACGTCGGCCGTCCCTGAAGTGCCTTGTTTGAGCGGAATAAAAGCCTAAAACATGTTTGACGCCGAACACCGTGTCTACCCAACAATAAACAGATGCTCGGGTAATATTTAATGTGTCTTTCCTCCACCCTCTTTCCTCTGCCTCCTTGAAAATCACTGCAGTACACACACGGAAACCCCCCCCCCCCCCCCCCCCCCCCCGAACCACCCACTTCACATCACACACACACACACACACGCACACACACACACACACACACCACACGCACACGCACACACACACACACACTCACACACACACACACACACACACGCACACACACACGCCTCCCGACGACAGGGGAGAATATAGGACAGACAAATTAAAAGCTGCGAGAGCGGATAATGTGAGACTGTGAGAGCGGATAATGCAAGAGTGACAAAAAAAACAACAACGGGAAGAGAAAAAGGAAAAAAAGGACAGGTTTGTGTCGAGAACAAATTGAAAGAGTGTGAGGGCAGATCGCTGGGCGGCGTTGGCATTGAGTAAAACTTTTATTCTCTACAAGGTTTTTTACACTGCTTTGTCCATTAGGCCAATGTGTGTGTATACCAAGGTGGCTTATTTACAAATTGCGCTCATGTAATACAGATATGCACACACACACACACACACACACACACACACACACACACACACACACACACACCCCGACACAGACACACACACACACACACACACACACACACACGCATACATACAAATGTGTGTAGCCTCTTTCTGGGCGTTTGTGTGGTTGCGGCAAATCAATTATACATGTGGAGCTTAGGAGTGCAATCATATACTCACGTAAACGAGTTGGCACGCATAAACGATTACAAAATATTGCAATCGAAGAGTCATTTTTCTGACATCTTATAAATACATTTTATATTTATTATGTATTTTAGAGTTTTTTGAAGCAGGATATATAATTAAACAGTCCAAAATAAAGCCTTCGCCGTCGCATATTGTTATTGGGACCAGAGTTATCCCCGCATTCGACAAGTTTTACAATAATGTCCGCCGGCGAGGAACGTCCCGTCATCAAAAATTAAAGTGAAATTTTATAGCAGCATAGCATAGCGCTACTGAGGCGGTGTGTGATATTCACGCTCTCTGAACTACAGCGATAATAAAGACGCGATCAACATTATGAGTCCCGCGTGTCTAGCGGCGTCTACGTGCCCAGGAGACGGTCGGCCTAAACTAAAACGCAATTAAAACGGAAACATATCGCATTCAGAAATGTTGCCAATGGATACAACTGCTGTTTAGAAGTGTATCCCGCTAGCGCTACACCAGTAAAAACCAGGTAAAAAAAAAAAACGGCACGGCCAGAGGAGCTCCGGTATGAATGCAACGTGCATTAAAAATACAGGTTAAACCGACTTTCGATATTTGTACATTGGGGGGAAACTATCGCAGACTTTTCTCACAAATAAAAAGTACTCCTTGAGATTTGGACCGTGTATTCGATTAGAGTTTTCTGGTGTTACTTGCACCCCTAGTGGAGCTCATGTCTGCTCCTCAGTAGGGAGGGAGTAGGGGGCAAAAGGCAGAGCACTTCCAATCATCCTCTGACATTTCTCTCAGCGTGCCGTCTCCCCTCGCCCGCTCCCTCCCTCCCTCTCCCATTTAATTCTGCCTTTATCTCCCCAGAATAAATGAAATCAACCTTCAAAATGTTATTTTTTCCTATTCTTCAATAAATCCGGCCCTTTTTTGTTGTTGTTTAATGATAAAGGCCATTTGACTCACGCTACCCTTAAGAGAACCGAGGTTCTCCGTTTTTCGAGGAACCCGGTCGCGAAGTGACAATCTCTGGAGCGTTTCCCATTCATATCTTCTCATCGACGTTGACAGTGAGTGGCGGTGAATTATTATTATCGTTTTTTTTTCTTTCTTTCCCCTCATTGTGTCATTGACGGGCAGAGCATGCGTGTACATATCCGGGGGGGGGGGGGGGGGGCGGTCCAAATCAAATCAGCCTTTCGTGACTGGGGAGCATCACAGGCTCCTAGCTCGCCTTTAATTGGGTCCCTTTGGGTGGACCTTGTATGTTTGTATGACGTATGTTTGAAAGCAGCACCGTTATCCAGGCACACAGGGAACAAGGAGGTCTTATGATGTGCCCGCTCAGCTGTGGTCAAAGGTAATGACCGAGTGGTAGCCTCGACCATAGCTGTCAAAATTGGGATTTGAAGATAAGGGACATTTTCCAGTGCCCTGCCCCGGGATTTAGACATGGGTACACACGGCGAATCCTAAAATCACTGCTTGGCAACCACTTGCTTTAAAATATCAGTGCAACAAGGATTGGGTGAACTAGTTCCAACATTAAGTAGTTGACTACAATTATGTGATTATTAAAGGGCTTATGTTCTTATACAACTTTTTTAAGAAAGGTAAAAAATACGGGATATTTACAGGGTAATTGGAAGGGTTGACTGGCCCTGACCGTCTGTTTGGGAGGCTTGGGCGGAGGAGACTAGCATGTAGTTCCTCTAACGGCCTTCAGGTGGTTCACGGTAGGGTGGGGAGGTCCAGGTTGACAATTATATTTCATGAAAAGGTATTTTGAATATTAATTGAGTTTTGTGCATAAACCAATGGGTGACATCACGGACGCTACGTCGATATTTTTCACAGCCTATGCTAAGGCACAGAGAGTTATGTTACTTAGTATGCTAGATGAACCATTCGTCAAATAATCAATTCAAAAAATGACTGATGGTTATTCATAATCCATTACAATTAT
>JAOPHQ010006562.1:15000-45000 GCA_030340625.1 Merluccius polli
GGAGGGAGGGAGGGAGGGAGGGAGGGAGGGAGGGAGGGAGGGAGGGAGGGAGAGTGAAAGAGGAACGGAAGGCTTGTGAGACGGCACCAGACTGACATGCACGGAGCGACGATTAAGATGGACAGTAGAGAGAGAGAGAGAGAGACAGAGAGACAGAGAGAGAGAGAGAGAGAGAGAGACGAGAGGAGGGTGGTGGTGGAGGGATAGAAGGAGACAGATCGGCGAGGAAGAGGCCTTGAGGATCTTGTGGTGTGCAGGAGGTGCTAATGTTGCCCTAACAAAATCTGACAACTGCGTAATGTCCTCCGCTCCTCCAGAAGGAAATGAAATGAAATGCATTTTACTTTTGCTCCGGCACGCAAACCAATACACAACTTGTGTACATGTAGACGTGTTTCTGTGTTCTTTCCATATTTCTCTTTTATATCCATCTCACAGCATGGTACAGACTTTAGTGGAAGGTGGTAATCTAAATTGCTATTTTCCCAAAAGGCCATGAATAATAAAATGAATGAACGATTAAATAATAAAAACGTTTCAGACAGAATAGAGTATCTGCTTTTAGCTGAGGGATATCAGACTTAAATTAAACCCATAAAAGGAAGAAAGAAGGAAAGAAAGACGGGAAAACAGAACAAAATAAAGATAAACGCTTGGCTTATTTTATCTGAGCCATAACAACGTATTTCAGCAGCATCAGATTTGAGAAAGGAAATTTTGAGACAAAACAAAACACTCACAGTTAGGCACAGACAGTGGAAATAAAACAACTTCATCCTTCGGCACAATTGAATTTTACATTTCTGTGTGTGTGTGTGTGTGTGTGTACTTGAACCGGTGATCCAAAAAAGGAAGTAAACAGAAAAGTTTTTTTTGTTTTTTTTTTTTACTTTGCAACTCGCAATCAAAACTCAAGCAAAGTGACTGACGGGGAACGTGAACTGTGACAGACGTACGAAACCTTCCACCACTCGATTTAAATGACAATAATCAAGAGGGAGAGAGCGAGAAAGAGAAAGAGAGAGAGAGAGAGCGAGAGCGAGAGGAAGTGGCGGCGCACCGGGGAATAATACGATCCCGGCGTACGAGACGTTAATCAGGCCACTCTACCCTGACACCCAGCCAGTCGCCTGCCTTTTGTGACTTTAATGAGTGTCTTTTGAGCATTTCACCGCCGCAGTTTAGGGTTAAGTAACGCACTGTGTGCCGCCGAGGCAGCGGCGAAGCTACACAGAGGTGAGGGGAATCATTATAGCAGCGGACACTCGGGAAACCGTAAATATATATATATATATATATATATATATATATATATATATATATATATATATATATATATATATATATATAAATAAACACTACACTTTAACCTCTGGAGCACACACACAGGCAGACGAGACTAACACACACACACACACACACACACACATATATACACACGGACAGCTAGTAGAAGTAATGGAGGGCATTATCGTGTGTAGAGAGACTGATTTTCCCTTCATTGATGTTATCTCTAGTGGAACACGGTGCTGTTGTCCTCTGAGGCGACCCGCTTTCATGGCAAAAACAAAGATGGAGTCTCAGTGCCGCCAACCATTCTCTCTCTCTCTCTCTCTCTCTCTCTCTCTCTCTCTCTCTCTCTCTCAAACTTTCGAGTAACCATCGTTTCCTTTGACCTATATTCCTACCTTGCTATCTTTTCCTCTATGCCTCGGCTGCACAATAGTGTGTGCCCCTCTCCGGACACTGACACGTTTTAGTGCTTTCTTCTGCAATATTAGTATCTTGCAGTCCTTTCCCATTTTCTTTCTCTGTGTAATCCCCTTTCTCTGTCTCCCCCTCGCTCGCTCCCTCTTCAACTTTCTATCCACTGATAACACATTACTTCTCTGCCCCCCCCCCCCCCCCCCACCCATCCACATGCGCACACACACACACACACACACAACACGGTTCAGTGTCTCTCAGGTGTGTGTGTGTGTGTGTGTGTGTGTGCAGATAGGTGGCGATGGCATAATTAAAAGGTCAGCTCCGTCACTAAAATAGAGAGTCTGGTCGTTATCGGATCCCGGGACTGAAGGGAGGTCCCTCTGGAGAGAGCACCATTTTGTAGCTATTACTTATCGGATCTGGGGGTGGGGGGGGGGGGGGGGGGGGGTCCGCTAACAGCGGGGCACATAGATAAAAGCTAACACAATCTCAGTGTCTCAATTCGCGTACTTCCATACTTACACGTGCTACTTTGAGTGCATAGGTGCGTTCACACTGATAAGTATGACAAAATGCCGTGCGCTACGAGTACCTGGACGGTGAACTCGTAACGGACAAAAAGTTGAGCGTGGAACGCAGGACACTTTTCACCCTCAATGGTGGCCATCTTGTCTATGTAAGCAGAAGGGGAGGGACCGCCGACATTTGTGAAAACGGCGGTCGAATCAAAAGAACGTCATTCTTTTTTGGAGTGAAGTGAGCAAACAAGCTCGAGATATTTTGGCGGTCAAATGTTGGCGATAATGTACCGCCCGGTCGCAATTCACCATTAAAAAGAAGAAGAAGAATACGAAGAAGAATACGAAGAATACGAAGAAGAAGAAGAAGAAGAAGAAGAAGAAGAAGAAGAAGAAGAAGCGGTCGCGATGGTCATTCCCGGTAAGTGCACAACAGCCGTGTTCGATTTGAGATAACACCACCCTGTGGAAATATTCACACACTATGCAAGTACATTGTGTACACAGTGTACTGCATGGAAGTGTACTAACAGAAGAGTTGAGACACGCGCGCCATAGGACGCATGGGTTAGCGCTGTTGGTGCTACCGCTACTACCTTGCCCCCAGCAGATTGATTTTGGTTCTGCTGTCAGACAATAGACATGATGATGATGATGATGATGATGATGATGATGATGATGATGATGATGATGATGATGATGATGATGATGATGTCAGCACAGGGAATTGCTCGCTATTCTCTTGTGTTTCCCCCCCAAAAAAGAGGAAGAAGAAAGGTCTATGATTGGGTGTTGTCAAGTGTGTGTGCTGTGTGTGTGGTGGTGTCTAGCTCTTCTCTGCTTGCCTTATTATTCTTTTTGTTTATCGCCAATAACCGCTGCCCCCCCACCCACCCACCCCATCCTATTATTGTCTTTATAAATGTTTATTCTATTACCTTCGATCTCGGAGCTGATTCGCAAACAGGGAAGACAGACAGACAAGCAAACAAACAGCGAGAAGTTTGGATTTCACTTTCTCGCCTTGACAAATCATATGCAGTGAAATGCTTACAACAGCATAACTTGCGGAAATGAAACTGAGGTAAAAAGAAAAAATGAAAAAAAAAAAGCGTGTCCATCTTACCCAGTCATTTATCATTTAGTCATTTTTATAATCTTGTTTTTCAGAGACAAAAGCGCCCCTCCAGGGATGGGATAATTTCCCAGGCAATCTCACTTGTTTCCTCGGCTTTTAAACACTCACATACAAGTGTTAATATATTTCAAACGGGTGGCAGCATCGGGTCAATTGCACCGCTTGTATTAATAAATGTTACATTGCAAATCCCAATGAAAGAACTGAAAACAGAAAAGGTTTGTGTTGTCTTGCTGGATATACTCTATGCTCCTACGGCTGGATCGTCTAGTATCTCTACGACAGTGTAGTCTGCGTTTGAACACCAGCCGGGAAGGTTGTGGGTTCTGGACCTAATCCCTATCTGCTCTTTAACGACAAGTGAATATCAATTCACTGTAAGCCGCTTTGGATAAAAGCACCGGCTAAATGACGGTAAAATACGTCATTACGATCGTAAACACGATCATAAATCCATGCCAATGCCATCGTGTATGCTTTGATTGTGTGTGCAGGGCTGCAGCGGCAGGTGTATGTGTGTGTGTGTCTGCCCACCTGGCTCATGCTGTTGATCTGCTCCAGGGTCTGCTGGAGCAACTTGGCATCGCCGCTCTCCGCCATGAGCTTGAGGCCTGTCTGCCCCTGGAGTTTCGCCGCGATGTGTCCCACGCACTGGGGGGGGGGGGGGGGGGGTTAAAACAGAGGGGGGGAGGGGAGGGGGGGATGTTTTGGAGAAGATGGAGTGGGTGTCGAACAAAAAAACGTTGAAAGGATGTTGAAAGTGAGGAAAAAAAAGTGTGCAGGCCAGAACAATAGGGGGGGAGGATGGAGGGAGGGAGAGAGGGAAAGTGAGCAAAGAACAGTCAGTGAAGGTTAATCGATGTGCGCACGCTGGCACACAGTGCTTTTAGGAGGGTCGAGGTGCATGTGTATACACACACACACGCACGTACACACACGCCCATGCACACACACAGGTCGAGGTGCATGTGTATACACACGCACACAGGCACACACACACACACACACCCTGTTTGTTTTCGTGCACTGCTCTGTAATATATGGACACCACAACGCAATTCCCCACTCCCACATGCTTCGGCGGCTTCATTCCTGCGGATTCAAATTAAAGCCATTCAGACCAGAGTAAAAGCTACCGCACCCCACCACCACCACCACGCTAATATTAGACCGCCACGCAGAGACAGCCCTATTCACGCGGAATTGCATTAGTGCTAAACTAATATCACAAGTCAGGTGGCACTAGACATACAGAACAGCATCAGGGCTGTTCTGTATGTCTAGTATGTATAGCGCTTGGCATGGCATGAACAGCATTTGATATCAAAGAGCATCTGGCGCCTATAGTACATCGCTGAAGGCACTGGGCTGATGCAAAGTCATTTCAATGGGTTACAACCCTAATAGCTACAGGTTTTGCCGTATTAGACACTGGGAGGTAGCAGGGTGGCTTCAGGCTGAGGTTATATTGAAATGCGGACAGGCGAAGTCTTTATATTCCCCCACCCAAAAAAAAAAAGGAAAAAAAAAGTCATAGTCAGAGCAGCCGTTGGCTGGCATTGACTTCAAGCGCCATTTCATTGGCTACAAAATATCCATATTCATTCCCATCCACTACCTTCACAGTTCTCAGCGTGACTTTGTTTCAGCTCGCCACATTAGCGCTCCCCTCAAGCATATATTTCCTGATTTTAACACCCAATTTTTATATCCTTACCTAACAGGGGGGGAAAAAAACCCTCTAACTTTAAGCTTTTCGTAAAATAGTACAACGTAGCAACGATGTCACTCTATTTCGCCGCCATATTTCATATTGTTGTAAAACTTTGAATGCATTACGAAACACGCAGACGATGACTTTTTACCCCCAAGATTGCGGGTGATTAAGTTGGCAGACTAGGCTCAGACATAAAAAAATGTAGAGAATGTATTAAGGCAGAGTATAATCCCTAGCTTGCATGCAGACTTTGGAGGATGGAATGGAGCCACCCCCTGCACACTCAGAGAAACACACACACACGCACACACACACACCCAGAAGCACATGCTCTCTCACACACACACACACACACACACACACACACACACACCTAGACCCCCACACACCTAGACCCCCACACACACACACTCTCCAAACACACGTGTGCAGTACCTGTGCAGGCAGCTTGTGCTTGGTGCTGTAGAGGGATCGGACCATGGACAGAACCTCCTGACCCAGGTCCACTGGGACCTCCGGGCCCTGGGACAGCGCCAGCAGTGCAGAGCTCAGTACCACCCAGGGGTTACGCTCCGTGCCCGCCCTGTGGACACACAGTTGCAATGAGGGTCTGTGTGTGTATGTGTGTGTGTGTGTGTGGTTGGGTATCTTTGTTTGTGTCTTTGATCTTTGTTTGTATGTCTGTGCATGTGCATGTAAGGGTGTGTGTATATTAGAGATCACAATCAGAATACACTTTTTTGATGTCGGTGAACCTACATCTCTTGTGGAACAATATACCAGATATAACTTTTGGTCCTGGTTCAGTGGTGAAGTTGCTACTTTTAGTTGCATTTTTTTATTTGTTTCAGTTAGTGTTCACACAGGACTGTGTCAAGCGAACCAAACGATGTAAACATGTCACACTGTTGAGGTTTTCTCGTCTATTGTTGGACATAAAATCCAAGGGAAACTCACAATGCTTTCTTGTTGCAGATAATAATAATGCAGCAACAACAACTTGTGCAGTCTTGGGTTTTTTCATTTTGCTTTGGTGTTCCCAAAAAATGTAAATAACCCCATTTCCACTATTTGGTCACTGAATAATTTAAAAAAAGGCCAGTGTTTTTGTGAGTGACCACAAGCAATTACTTTATATGGTCGCCTGACCATATTTCGATGATTGCTTTCACCTCCTGATTGCACCACGACTAATTTTAATCTAGGAAAAGTTCACATATACCTGGATAAATATGTTTATTATTTCCAGTTTGCGGCAAAAGTGTACATTCAACCCACGATGCATTGTTTTTTGGTTCACTTCCTATAGTTGGGTTGGATCACGTACACACCTAAAGCGAACTGAACCATGAGTGAAGACCCCCTTTTTCAAGCAGAGTTCAGTTTGGTTCACACCAGAGTTCGAATGAGACAAACACCAGCCCAAAAAAACGCACTATCAGTCAAAAAGCTATATCGTTTAAAGTATTTCCTTAGATATACTCCATTCTCGTTGTGTTGCACTTTCTCACACAACATAGCTCTTTATGCGACGGCAAACACACAGTTGTGGTGAAGGACTAGAGGTGAAGCGTTGACATTAAAAAAACAAACACACTGAACAGATAAGGTACACAGGAAATTGTTTGCAAGCATTGTTGCTGTACTGTCAAAAAGAAAGTGCGCAGGCAGAGAAAACACAATGATCACAAAAGAGGAGTCACCCCATCCATGCGCCGTATCGCAACCTTTCTCCTGACAACACGCAGAAGCACTCAGAATACACAGAAGCAGGAGGAAATTGTCGAGAGGCCTGCGGATGTCAAGCAAATGCATGCAGGGTTTGACAAGGGAAGGGTGAGAGCGGCTTTTTGCCTATAAAACGCGGAGTTAATATTAAACAGCTAAGTGATTGATATTAGCCCTCTCTCTGCTCCGTCCCCTCCAAATAAATACAAGACGACAGCTGCCAGCGGTGACTTGTGAGACTTGGCTTCTACGGTTCCCCTAAGAGCCTTTTTTAGACCTCTTGCAAAATATTCAGCCCTACGAAGGCCAGAAAGGCAATGAGAACACAATGTTGTCTTTATTAGACTTTATTAGGTCTAATGAATCTTGCATCCAGACTGTAATAAATCCATCAAGAAAAAACAAAACAACCGAGGAAACCAAATTGGGATGAGGTCGAAGGACCGACAGAAGTAGTTAACCAAATGTGGCTTAATACATTTGAGAAAACATTCCTAATTAGTGCATGTACTTTGAAAGAGATGGCACAACAAGCCAAACTGTCCTCTGAAATGTTTAATTTAATTATTTCCCCGCACTCTATTAAAGGTTTTGACCTGAGACTGAGAGGATAAAGCAATAGACCACCAAAGTGTAAAGTACATTTTCGGCCCAAATGAGAGATGCCGAATCCTTCACTAGCCAGACTAATGGGAAAATCCACAAGGGCATAAAATAATTGCCTGAAACTACACTTAAAATATCCAACCCGGTCTATACCGCTTAAAGTATTCAGTTCTAATATGATTTGTTTCATTTATTACTAAAATAAGGTACAATTTTGAAGTTTCAATCAAAGATTGATGAAAGTCTTCCTTAGCTTAGCACTTGCACACAATTTGAGCCGTCTTTGTTTTGTGTGGCTAGTTTGTTAGGAAATGTAACGCAATGTAAAGTTTTGTGAAGTTAGGTAAGACAGAATAATTTATAAACAGAAACAAACAAATTAAACTGTATGTATCGTTTATGTTGACGTAAACCCTGAACTTTCACACAGGTGAACAACATGAAGACAATCTGACTGCACCGGCTCTGATCACATGATCCACAGCACATTAGCAGCAGTCTACTGTGTGCGAGTAGAGTCACATATTCTCTTCTTCTCATCCAATTCTTCCTATTCGCTTATAATAAACTCTCAATGTGTCCAATATAAGGACATTAAATATAATATCAGGAATCCTGTACGTCACCTTTTAACCCTATCCCATGCCCAACTATCACAGAGGCTCTGTAAAGATATATACAAGGAAATGTCACTGGAATAAGACCCTGCAAAAATCTGCCAAATCTGGCGTTAGCCACTGTGGAGCGCCTGCTACAAAGCTAGCACTACTGACTCATTAGTCGCCAGTTTAAAAAATCCTTAATTGAATACTGAATTAACATGACAATCTACGAGACTTCAGAAAAAACATAACAGCTGACGCAAAAGGGTGTCGACTTATCCTTGAGAATCACGGGACGTGAGCTAATAGGTTGTCAGTCTCGCTGTGTTAAATAATGGACATGGATAATTTTCATGGATAATGGATAATTTAAATTATTGTAAATTATCAAACATAGAACTTCTACCGGCGTAGATCCGTGTATTCACAGGACATATCAAGGGCAGGGCAGGATAGTGGAATGGCTAAGGGTGATCGACTCCCAGACGAAAAGCACTGGACTCGATAACCAACGTCTGCAGCCGAACCTGTAAGCTTCATTGAGCGAGATGCGACTAAACCCCTACCTGCTCCTCAAAAAGACCTGTATGTGGATTCACTGTATGTTGCTTTGGGTAAAAAGCTGCAAAGATTCTGCTTCATTACTAAATAACAAATAGCAAATACACACAGCGATGGTGCCAAGGAAGAAGGTGGAGAAGGAATGAGCAGCAGCAGCTGCAGCAGCAGCATAGGGCGGATAGAGTGTTAATCTGGTGTCCTTGGACCTATTTCATACATTCTGTGGTGGCTTCTCCTCCCCCCACCACAGGGTGTCATGTCCTGACTTGCTACCTCATCCCTTACCTGTGATATGGGGGCATATGGGAGCAGGGAAGTGTCCATTGTTGGGCTATTTCCTCCCCCATCTGTATCATCAGTGGGGGGGGGTGGGGTAGGAGGGGGGCCTGGGATATCGCTGTGCGTGCTTATGCATGAGCCAAATATGCCTTATTGTGAGACGTGAGTCATAGCACAGTACGTCACAGCTTCGGCTTCTGAATTGTGATGTTTAGAGAGGAACGGTTTAAAGAGGACAAACACAAATGCAAACACACACGCATGCAAGCGGACACACACACACACACACACATGGGCCCACACAAATAAACAGTGTAAAGCCCCGCATTAGTATGCACTCTGAGGCTAAAGAGGCTAGCTCTTAGGGTTACTGGATCACAGTAACTCTCACTGCGCGGTCATGCCAAAAGATTCACGAGCAGCAAAAGCAACCGGCAGCCAATTTTATTTTCAATGAGAGCCGGCGTCGAGGAGCAGGCGGTCGCCGTAGCAGCAGTCAGCGGCCTGATGTCTGCGTCCGGAAGCAATGAGATTTTATGCTAATGAGCGGCGTCGGTGCTGAAGCAGCAGCCAATAGCAGAGCTGGATTGTGTTTTTCTCCAGCGCTAGTTTTCTAGCGAACATGGGAGGAGAAACTATTTGTTGACGTCTCCGTTTCCAGGAGCTATAATCAGTCTGTTTGTCGACCGGGACACAAACATAGACGCAAACACAACATGTGAACTTCATTTCTTGATGCATTGTGTACCGAGAGGGAAGAACCAGGTCAAATTCCTTGTGTGTGGAAGCCACTGGGCCAACGATATGAATCTGATTTGATTAGATTCAACTTTGATTCCAATTATGTTGCCATGTATACAATAGCTGCAAGTTAATTGGTTGGAAATATTATTGGCTCACTAAATAACAAAGAGGGAAAACGTGGGAAAATTGTTTATTTGAGGGCTTATTTTGGCTGCTGAGAGCTTCTACTACAAACTTAAAATTGGGCACAACCCAACGTGGTGTCTGCAGCGCTGCTTGAATGACCTGCCTCCTGGCGACGGCTGGCAGCGCACAGCCAGAGCGCCCACGGGCGCAATTTAATCTTTCGGTGTGACTGCACAGTGAGGAGGCGACGCGAGTGTGTCGCCGGCGACTTACGTGCGCTGAAAAAGGTGGATTACCTCCGTGAGAATCGCGAGCGCCTCGCGGCCGTGCCACTATGCAACTTTCATTTAACCTACACTCACCTCGAGCCGCTGATCCCATTAGCATTGTGCTGCGACGGCGTTAGCATAATGCAGCAGACGAAAGGCAGAGTGGGGGAGATTGTACATGGATCTGAATGAATATCAAGCACCCACCCCCCATCCCTCTCCCCGTCTGCTCTTTCATGCGCGTCAAAGCAGGATGCAGCAAAATTGGGCGTGATGCAGCACATTGTTCGGAGCAGTTTGAGGTGTTGAATGAGCACCGCAATATACGCACGTGTGCCGAACACGCACCCACGCACAAACACACACACACACATGTACACACACACACACACGCACACACACAAACACACACACAGTGAAGTGAGTGAGCGTAATCAAAAGCTTTTAGAAGTTTTTACTCATTGTTCCCTTTATTGCACGCATATGCAGGAGGCAATTAGCAGGCGAAATAGAGCAATTTAAAATGCCTTTGCCTTACCGGTGTTAATAGTTCTGGTGTTATTAGCACCACTGTAGTGTTAGTAAAAAATGAAGTGGTGAACGTGTAGAGGCTCTGTGTTAAAAAATAAAATCCTGATCCCTTCCCTCTCTGTTATTGGCCGTTTAAAGAAGGGGGGGCTTTGCACTGGCCCAGCGATGACTCCTATCATAAAGGCACACGTGCACACGCTTGCGCGCACGCAATCTCGCTCAACGCACTAGATTGCGCCATCCATCTTCGTCCATTCTCCTGTCTCATCTATCACTCAAAAAAGGGGGCTATTTGGCTCTCCAGATTTATGAAATGTCTGGCGATTTCCTGTTCAGTTCTCCCTTCTGTTTTGCATCATAGTTAGCATTCAACTCACCGTTTCCCCGAGACCTAGGCTGAGTGCTTTCTGCTTTGCGTCCCCAACTCTTTTAACCCAGTCATATAGTTTGCGAGCCACTTTTAAACATCGATACTCCTTTAAGCCAGTCATCCTGTGGGCGAGCCACATTTAAACGTCTATTTCTCCTAGTCGCGGTGAGCCCTAGGGCTGGGCATCGCCACTGATTTCCTGGAGCGATTCGATTCTGATTCACAAGGTCCCAATTCGATTTGATTTCCGATACCAATTTTGCTCTAGGAACCCTCAAACCTGGTGCATTATTAAATATATTAATGTTTACATTATGAATCCAAAGTAGTTACATAATGTACTTTTTATTTAACCTGACCAACACACTACAGCAGCCAACACAATATAGTGTAAGTTTTGCAACTTTACAGTCAGAGTGACCAGATAAGTGTGATAAGGCATTGAGTAAAAGATCGATCTTGAGATTTTATGAATCAATATCGGATCATTCAAATGAAGATCAAGTTGAATCGGAAAATCAATTTTTGGCTGGACCGGCAAGCCAGCCCTATATCCGCGAAGCTCTGTCACTGACTGAGTGAGTGACTGAGTGAAAGAGTTGCACCCTTGGTCGAAGTGAGTGATGACGTGGTTGTTGTTGTTGTTGTTTCCCCATTCGGCGATGAATGATGATTGACAGGCACAGGATTTCAAACCGGATTTACAAACATGGCGGCTGCCTCACAAACGATCTAATTTAACAGCTAAATAGTACACTAAAATGTGTTTTGAAAACATTTTAGGTGAGAAATAAGCCATGCAGGCAGCGAGTATCGCCCGACGCCCCGGATTTGCATAAAGTAGACGAGAACTCAACTCCATGCAAATAAGGAGCACACCAATGTGACGCCCAATCTCTCGAAGCTCAACGCCATGCTACCAGAATGCATTGCAGGGCTGCTCACAAAGACAATGAATAGGAGGCGTGGAAACGACTGATCGTGTGTACACTTACCATCAATCTATCGGATTCACAGTCAAACCACATACTAGGTTTCGACCAATTGAAACCCTGCTGGGTTTCAACTTCTTATTCCCACAACAGAGTGATTTCCATTGCATCAATACTAGTTGCATGGCACTCGAACGGTCCAATGGTCCAAGGTTCACTGGCGATTTGCCCAGAGCTGCTTGCTTGTATTATTATTATTATTATTATTATTAATGTCCTACCTATTGTTAGGAATCCTTCTCAACCCCACTGCTTTCGTGGTATTGTGGTATAATAACAATACAGAACCAACGGCGAGGCTACACAAATGACTCACAACAACACACCTACACGGGACAACGACTATTCGCACTATTCTCACTCTAATTTAATACACAACTCAAATTCTAAGTTTCAGTTGGAAACAGAGCCAGAGTCTTCCTCTGACGAAGTTTGGGCCAAATGCAAGCCCTCATGCGCAATCCGGTGCGGTCTCTGCGGCCCCTATTGCTGCTCTCGCTACACTCCCCACACTCACTCGCCGTGAGAACAGCAGAGCAGAGGAAGAGCAATCAAATCATTAGGCACTTATCCATACGACTGCCAATGCACACTGATGCTTGTAATTCACCAGCTGCTTCCAGGGGCACCTTGGGTTTCCGAAGCCCCACTACGGCTTTTTCTCATTTTCACATCAATCACACGCTCTCCGGCTAGAAACCATTACAATCTGCAGATCTGCAGATGTACCCTGTTTACTTAAGTACCTTCACAATAACTGGATCACCCATTGCCAGAGGGTATTTGGGGGGGGGGGGGGGGGGGGGGTGAGCTCATTAGCCATATTGTCCTGTGGACCGCCGCCATGGATGTGAGTGTAGCTGTTTTGGAGAACAGGAGTGCGCACAATGCTATCAAAACAACCAGAGTCAACATGAGCCTCTAAATTAGTGTCAGTGGGTAACCAAATGCCAAATCTCAAAGACTACAAAATAACACCAGCCTACTGGAAATCATTTGTCATGTCAACTTTATTGTTGACAGTAATTCATGTAAATAATAGGTTTGTCTCGCATAGCCAGACCTATCTCCACACTTCAACTTAGAGCAGTGCCAGCACTGGAGTAAAGTCTGGTTGAACCCACTATCATTCTGGAAAAAAAACACTGTCTTGTTTATATTTCTTTGAATACAATCACAAACGTCTTGGGCGGCGCTAAGCCCGGGATGCAGTGACAGTCCCCTTGAAAAATAGTGTCGGAGGGGAACTTGTTTTGGTTGAATATTTGCACGTTGGGAGGTGAGCCCCGGCATTAAAATGGTAAATTCTGCAAAAGAAAACGCCACATAATACAGTAAGCGTGTCGGCTGCTAGCTCGGAGGTTGTTGTTTTGCGTGGCGACGGGGACTTTGAAAGCGGTTACATGCAGACAGCGGAAGGGGAGGAGAATGCCGACTGAAATAGTCACCCAATGGCAGGCTTATACCACCAGCCTTCATGCGGTGAGTCAGACTTATAATAAGCTGACTTATTGAAGGGGCAGCAGTTGCACAGACACCGAGTAGATTGCAAAAAAACAACTGAAGTAAATTGAAATGCTAAAATGCCTCCCAACAATTGGCCATAAACATGTGCAACATTTTGAATGAATGAACAAAGGGATAAGCTAATGTTATGGAAACGACATTACAAAACATCTTACACTTCCTCTTTAATCATCGGCGGCCAGGCCTGTAGGAGGAGCATAAGCTGCTGAAACTCCTCCCTCTTCCGGGTGGTCTCCAGCAGATCCAGGAAGAGCTGGTACCGTTTGTCCTCTGTCTCCACATCCTCTATCTCCACCTGAGGCAGTGGTTGTCGGTAGGGGGGGGAAAAAAACAAATTAAATACAATATTTTATGCATGACAGTTATACACACCTAGGAACCTCAGAAGTGTCCCTCCTGAAATGTACTGGATCTTAAAGTAAATCTAGGCTGAATAGAGGTGATATGAAAGAAAATTAAAAGCCAAATCAACCAATGCCCACATGTACAGTACACAGGCATCACCATGGAAGCGGTGCAGCTGACATTTAGCTGGACGAAAAAGGAGAAAGAGAGAGGAAACTGAAGGACAAAAAAAGAGGGTCTGAAAAGAAAGAGAGAGAGAGAGAGAGAGAGAGAGAGAGAGAGAGAGAGAGAGAGAGAGAGAAAAAATATATATATTAGCACTATACTTTCCAGAATAAAGGAGAGGGAACACCAGCGGAGGAAGGGGGAGACTGTGAGAGTGAAAGCAGAGGCGGGAGGGGGTAAACGTGGAAGGAGGAGAGAAAAGGAGAAGGAGAGAGGAGGGAAAGTAATTAATTTTCTTCTCCAAGGTTGGCTCCAGTGTGATTTAACAGCTCAGAGAGCGGCTGATTTCTGAGGGGAAAACTACATCCTGCCAAAGCATGGTTTCAGCAAAACTCATAGGGAACACGCACATACACGCGCACGTGAACATGCACTGACACACCCGCCCGCCCGCCCGCCCGCGCGCACACACACACACACAAACACACACACAAACACCCACCCACAGAAATACTCAACCAAACATATAGTGCAGCACAGCACTGGCATTTGCTGACAAAATGATTTAATAAATCCATGGCCGCTAGAACAACCCTGCTTGTTTGTACCTGAACCTTACAGTGTATCACCATCCTCTGAAAATACAACTCGAGGTTCCTGATCGGTGCGGGGATGGGGTTGGGGGACACAATGTTCACAACAGATTTAATCATCCTACACAAAAGGAAGGGTAATAAAGCCCTCGCCACCGCCAACACGTGGGCCCGTTGTTGTACGCACATCTACCGAAGACACACGTAATGAACTTGCGTTTGTGAGGAGTTCTGTGTGGGAGGTAATTGCCTGTGTTCGGTCGCCATGTTTGTGCCCACGATGAGCGAGGCGGTGGGATTTAAAAGGTATACAGCCGAACCCCTCGGACCCTTAAGAAATGGGAGGTTGTAAAGGGGACACACATACAATCTTAACTACCTGTGAAAGGCCATTTTTCCTGCCCGTTTTCAAGCTCTTGAATCCATCACGGAATTTACATTGCGAACCGCACGCGAGTTTGTCCGTTTTTTTAATGCCATACTTTGGTATTAATGTGTGCGCTTTAAGCAACAATGAACCTTTAAAAATTGAAAACTTTGAAGGCTATGTTTAATTTATGTGTGTACTTGAGATTGTAGGTTCATGGATAGTGAAGGGTTTAAAAAGAACACAAAGGTGTAAAACGCACACGCGCGCACACACGCACACACAAAACCAGAAAAGCATGAACACATTGAAAGACACACACACACAGTGAGAGATACATAGAGAGAGAGGGCGAGAGGGAGGGAGAGTGAGAGTTAGAGAGGGAAGGTGCGAGAGAGAGAGAAAGTGAGAGAAAGACAGACACAGACAGACAGACAGACAGCAAGGTACTGTCAAGATAAATAAAACCCAGATAACAACAGACTCCATCCTCCCTGCTATCCCTCCATCTATCCATTCATCTGTCCATCTTTCTCTTGATCAATCTTGACTCTTCATCTTTTTTCCCTTCTACATTTAATCCACATATTGCTTCTATCCTGTCTTCTCCTGATTAGCTATTACAGCATTTATAAGTCATAAGTCAGGCAGTTGCGAGAGTATTTAATCTGACTGATATTACTAGCTCGCTATTATAAGTCCCTTGGCTGAGCCTGGGGATCATATTATGGTATCTATACTAGAGAAGACAGTACTGCGGGAGTACAAAGAGGCAGCTGTCTGCATGTCTAACAAGCACAAAACTGCAAAAGCACAGAACTCTTTATATAAATCAACTAGTAAACATATTAAAAATTACAACAATACATCCATTTTTTTAAAAACAAAATTCAGTTAGAAATCTTTTTTTTTTTTTTTTTTTGAATGATGCTTAATTATGATAAATGCTAGCCAATGAGAGTGAAAGTGTGGAACATATAGGCGGGTTTAGCAGACCAGGGGGCATAATCATGGACAGCAGATGACAAGGATTTATTGTGCAATACCATGGGGTATTATTACCCCCTTTAATAAAAGCAGAGGAGAGTTATGGATCCAAGTCTTTAAAAGGGCGGATTGGAGTCGTAATCTAATGATTGGTATGCACGTAGATTTTCTTCAGTCGATACGCTCGGCTTTTCTATCAGATAGGCCTACATGTAAAGGCTATAATATCCTATATATTTGGCCATTTGGACATAGGCTACGCTCAAATCGAGTATCCATTCATTTTCAGGAATAATGTTTCTCCACTCCATTCCCTATTAGTGAGAACTATTTTTTCTGTAATCGGTGTCGGAGGTGTCCAATGTAAGTGAGGTCACCTGCCATGTCTTGCCACGTACCCATCCCCTCCCATTAGGATTATTCTAGTAGTTATATAGATTTTCAAATCTATATAACTAGAGGAGGTTTGATGTCCATATCTCTTATTTTTCAAAAGTTATTGGAAAATCTATACACTGCACTATGAGCATAATATGGATATGACCAAAATAAGGGGAAATGCACAAAACATTGACTGTGACATGATTCTGTGGTCCAAACAAATAATCCAGATGAGGTTTTATGTGAATACTTGTTTGTTTAAGAGTTCTATGTTACTTTTTGAATGATGATGATCATCGATGATCATATGATCATCGTTGATCAAAAAGTTACATGGACAGGTTCAATAATGAACAACTAAACCACGAAAGCCAAGTTCATAAATCAACGTTTATCATGTCTTGAAAACAAGACTTACAAGAGGGCAAATTCTGTAATTTATTCAAGAAGTGAGATTAAAGTCTTTGCGCCAGTGATATTACGGTGACACTATAAACAAACATTAGCGACGTTACATTAATATGCAAAAGAAAGACGACCCAACACATTCACCTCTGGAAAAGCGTTTCATCATTCCGTTCAGCATCATCACCATCCGGCTTTACAAAGACAAATGCAATACAACGTCGTTTACACATTGCTTACAAAGATGTAGTCGCTAATGTGACCAGGGTAGTTCATGGTAACAGAGCGGTTTATCGCCCCCCCTCACTGCGCGGGCATCCAACCCTGTTTGTAAACCCGTCTATATGTGCATATGAATGAGCGTGTGGGCCTGTGTGAGTGAATGAGGAGCCGCCCCCACTGCTTTTCCCTGACTAATTTGTGGCCTCATACGGGGGGCCGCGAAGGAAATTATGCAGAAAGTAACTTGGCTTTTAGCGGGCGTGACACGTGGGGGACGTGGGCAAAAGGTAGGATGAGAGAAATTGAAGTGAGTAACAAAGAGCAAGCCACGGCTGGGGTGATGACAACCAGTAGTTACCTTACCATGGACACTGCCGCCGCCGCTGCCGCTGGGCTTTAATAATGCTTCAGTTTCATTGAAAGGCAAGTGGAGGAACGGAGAAAAAAGTGGGAGGCCCGTGTGGAAATTGGCTGCTTTGGCAGGAAGCTTGCTAGTGAGTACAGATTGTGAAATTGCAGGACGGCAATAGAGACTGTTGAATGAACAGCATCCTAATGGTCCTACATTGGGCTCCGCCAAGTAAAAAGGAGCACAATTTTCTTAATGCTGTGTGCTCGCATAGAAGAAGCGGGATTGCGGTGTGTGCACACCCGCCTGTGTGCACTTCTGTGTGTGCACAATGTAGCACATGTGGTGTGTGCTACGTGCGCATGCACACACACACACACACACACACACACACATACACGCACAAACACACAGACATATGGAAGGATGGATGGCCATGGCCACACGCACACACGCACACACACACACACACACACACACACACACACACGGACAGTATTTTCCGGTTTTATTATAATGTGGTGCAAAGAGAAGCAGGCTGAGGTTTATCACCAGCCCAGAGAAACCCTGCCGTATTGCACACTGCTGTTTGGAAGTAAACAACAGCCGGCTCTGTAATTGCAGTTGGTTACACCGATTTCACATATAAATACACTCATATGAGGATCACATACACATGCTATTCCAGTATATTCACACCAGTCCTAGTGGTGGTGGTGGGGGGGGGGGGGGGGGGGGGGGGGGGGGTGACAGGCAGAGAGAGAGTATTATCACCTAAACACGTTGGCCTTTAGCCCCGTCTGCTGCATTAAAGTGAACAAAAATAAGCGCATACAGAGAGACCGTATAGACTTTATGTGCAATTACTTCGCGCGTATATCCTTCTCAAAATAAGAGAATAATATAATTGAATATGTGGCCGTCTAAAAATAAAACTATGGTGATTATGAACATTTCCGGAGGAAATATGAACTATAAATTCAGACACCAAACACAACAGCCGGAGGGCCGAATTGTAGCTGCGGTCTGCCCTTTTGATGCATACAGATCTGGCTGTCATATTGGAATTGGGACCGAATAATATTGCCTGTTTCACTCGTTTCTATACGCGGGTCGGACACGGCGTTTGAAACATGCCCAGGAATTAAACAGATGAATTAGGATCAACCTATCGTGGACCGGCTTTGATTAAATACATTTAAAAAAAACACCGGGCGTATTGAACTCTATATCTAACGAGTGTGATCAAAAACCAGCGGGAACCTACGGATGAATTCAAAACGTAAGCCTGTTAGGCATGGGTGGCGATGGGGGGGGGGGGGGGGGGGGGGGGGGGGCTAGCCCCTCGCTCAGCCCTAATACCGCCCATGCTGGGAGAGCTCTGCAGTTTAGTGGGATTACCACCAAGAAAAGTAAACAGAGGACACAGAGCAGCAGGGCAGCGGTGATACGGGGGGGTGCCAGCAAATTAGTTTTGCCGTATCTTCTATAAATATTGCCGCGTGTTTAAAGAGACTTAGCGGGGAAGATCGCCGTCTGCATTGTATTTGAACGTCGGGGCGTCTCGTTTTTCATCTAAATGTAAATGCTAAGGGCGAAATTAAATCATTTTGTTTTGTAGCCTTCCGGTCCCCGAAGTCTCATCTTCTTCTTCGCCTCTAAAGCACTGTGTGTGTACAGATCATTTCTCACAATGTTTATCGTCAGGCTCATCTGATGTGTGATTGTCGTGTTAAAAGTCACAGGCTCACAGGTGAACACACCAGACACTCATTTGCTTAAGCATTGGATCACAGCTGTGAACGCATTTCAACTCCCTTACAGGACTATATGGATTTCATACCAACCAAAGGAAATCATTTCTGCATTTGAGTTGGACCAATTGGGCTGAGGGGGGGACACGACTGCGAGGTCTCCAAGGAGACTCCTGCCTATCCCCCCCTCTAGACCTCTGACAGAAGACGCAATCCAAAAAAGGTGCGCGGAAAAACTGACAAAAGCTGACAATTTAATGTAGTCAATTCATCCCACTTTGTGTGAAAGAAAGAGGGGGAGAGCGACGGGAGATGAAACAAGTCATGACTCTTTTGATGAACGACTAAAAAAAAAGGGCAACATCTGGTTCCCTATGCGGCTGGCTCTCTGTAGGGGGTGGAGTAGGGGTGGGGGGGGGGGGGTTGGGGGGTGGCTAGGGGTGTCAGTGCTATGCTAAACCACTTTCCATTGATTTCATAAAGAAGGAGGAAATATTATGATGGAATGATTAAATATTAAACGCAGTTTGGAGAGTAAAGGTTTCCAAAGGGAGTGTGTGTGCGTGCGCGTGTGTGTGCCGATTTCAACACACAAACGCTCCCGGATAATAGCAAAAGTGGACCGAATGCCTGAAAAAGGTGTGTGTTGAGTTGATCATGGCGGAGATATCGTCTGACGGTACATGAGAAGACATCTCTCTCTTTTAATGTAACATTTGCAATAGTGGAAGCACATTTCCTGTCATCTCGGCTGAATTAAAATGGCTGTCACCCAACTCGTTGGCAGTGAAGCATGTCAGCTTCATTGTTAAAATTCCCGGCGCCTGGAATGTGCTGCTGTGGCTTGCGGCGAGTTATGTCCCCGTCAATATTTTCCCCCCCAAGTATTCGCAGATTCCTCATGGGAAATTTTCCCTGGACTTGGGCGACCGCACAGGGAGGTCAAAGGGCAGGCGGCTCCCCTGGGACGTCGGGGGCGATATGCAAAAAATGTACCTAATGTACCTAACTAATCGTGGGGAATTTTACACGATAACGATAACTAATCACGATATGCTTATGAATTCAAAACACCTTTCTAAGCAGTCTAACTGAGGGTCATTACATTTGAGTGTATGTGAATTTAAAGCATGGCATTAGACTAAAACTAGTTAAAACTAGTCAGACTAAAACCAGTTTTCCCTTCTCTTGGATGTTTCAAACCGCATATCTTCTCATCGCAATTCATGTAGACTATAACACTGGGAACTACGATAAGTCGATATTTACATTTCATGAGAATACAATCCCAATAAAAGACAATACATGATAACATTGAATTATTGCCCTGCCCTTGTGGGTGTTAAATTATGCCGGGAGCCAGAGAAGCCAGCAACACAACTGAACAGCGCCGCGGCGTAGGTATTGAAGCTAATTAGCAGGCGAACACGTAACCTGTGTGGACAAACGTGTGATTGTGTTATTAGTGCTGTATACCAAATCAATCCGCCTTCAATTAGCGATGCGAAGAGCAACACATCGTCTCGAAAGCTAAAAAGTTGCCTCCTCCATTAAATAGATCTGGATCGCGGCTGTCCTTTTGATGTAGTTGGGTGTTATTTTTTCAGTGAACGACACTTAGAGAGATACAGAGAGATACAGAGAGCGATACAGAGAGAGAGAGAGAGATACAGAGAGATACAGAGAGAGATACAGAGAGAGAGAGATACACAGAGAGAGAGAGATACACAGAGAGAGATACAGAGAGAGAGAGAGATACAGAGAGAGAGAGATACAGAGAGAGAGAGAGAGAGAGACAGAGAGACAGAGATGGAGACAGAGAGAGAGCGCGCGCGTGCGAGAGAGAGAGATAGAGATAGAAAGAGAGAGAGAGAGATAGAAAGAGAGAGAGAGAGAGAGAGAGAGAGAAAGAGAGAGAAAAAAAAAATTGGGGGTAGTTGAGCTCTCTCTCTCTCGCTGCGTCTGGCCTTTATACTGAGTGCATTGAGAATGAGCTCATCAATATTCATTCCACCACTCTGGGCAGGGTCCCCAGCGGTGGACAGAATAAAGTTGCAGAGGTCGCACATTTCAGCGGGGGATAGAGAGGAGGATGGAGACAGAATGAGCGAGAGCGAGAGACCAAATGACACAGATGGTGAGTGAATAAGTAAGAATAATACAAATTGAGATGTGGCATACGAGTCGAAAGGCGGTTTTCCGCGGCAACGGGGGCACAGTGGGGGGGGACGTAAAACCCCACAGGTCGCCTGTGGGTTAACAGCTTTAGTGAGTTGCAACACGCGCGCACGCATGCGCAGGACGCATGTCAAATTATATGATATTCACTATCAGAGCTGACGCTCTTTTCGATTCACGCTCACCCCCCCCCCCCTTAAGAAAAAACTATTAGGACAACAACTTGTACATTATTCTAAACAATTTTGCCCACAATGTTTTAATCATCTTCCATGAGCTCATACAAAACGAGATAAGAAAATTAACATTCAGCAACCGCCCCTCGCGCGCAGAAAGCTGAAATATGAACAGAATACCAAGCAGCGACGACACGCGCGCTGCCCCAATGTTTTAATATTTCTACTTTAATATTTGGGACTCCAACCCCTCCTCGCCTTAATCATGCATGCGTGCGCATAGAGCTCTCATGCATATTGAGCGGGTGACGCGGGGCAAGGGCAAAATTGAGTCCCTGATTATTGCGCGTCAATTCATGCAGGAGTCCCGGCCCGCTCACTGTACCTGCCGCGCGACGCCGCTTCAACTGTAGTGTTCAACTACAGGGCGAACCTGTTGCTTTAGCATCTAAACGGCGCACGCACGCACACACACACACACACACAAGTGCGTCATAGATCCATTTTGGGACACATTATTGGCAGTCCACTAGTGAATTTCTCCTGGCCCAAAGTTAGACGACGACACATAAATACACTTTTTACAGCACGTTGGCAACACAGGCAGCCTTTAACAGCCATGTTAATCTGACGGTTTAAGTAGCCATCATGACAACAACCCCTTGACCTGTTGCATTAAGGCAGCAGCCAGCCATAACACATTTATTATTCATCTGCTAGAGAAAAACAATATGTATATATATATATATATATATATATATATATATATATATATATATATATCCACTCTACTCTACTCCAATTCTACTCTCACTTGACCAATTCTCTCAGCAGTTCACTGATTCTCAGTCAACGCTAACCTAGTTTCAATTCCTCTGTTTCTGCCCGTCACTTTTTCAGTCTCTACACCCCTCAGCCGCCACCAGTGTTGACCTTGTAATGTTTTAATTGCTACCTTTCAAGTACACTCGCAGGGAGGTACAACGATCATTATTATTAGTACTATGTATCAGCTTGCCACAGCCATTCCTTAATACTTAATGGTGTGTGTGTGTGTGCGTGTGCATGTGTGTGAGAAGGAGAAAGATATATATAGTGAGAAAACCCAAGAGGGGAAGAGAGGAAGAGAGCCCACCTATGTATGTCTAGGTTGAGAGAGAGTGCAATAAAAAGCAAAAAGGAGGGAGAGGGAGGAAGAGAGAGGGAGGAGGAGAGAGACACCATCTGTGTGTGTGTGTGTGTGTGTGTGTGTTCATCGCTGCGTTGCGCCAACACATCGCGCCCACAGATGCGCTATCACATCCAGTCATGTTGTTTTTTTTCCCAGACCCTTTTATCCCTCCTTCTACTTTTTTCTTCTTTGCACTAGGTTTGGTGGTGGATTCATGTCAGGGGGCCCCAGATCCTGGGCCATCTCAGGCGCTGTGGATTTGCATACTTCAAACGGTGGCCTTAATATTTAATTCTGCCCCCATGCCGAGCCGGTCCGAGAGTGGCGGTGGCAGTATGCTCCCGCGCTCTGGAGAATAGAGAGGGCCAGGGGGGGGAAGTGGTACTCGCTAGGGTGCAGGCACGCACTCACACACACACACACACACACACACACACACACACATGCACGCACACGCACACGCATGCAGTCCTAGACGTCGGCACTTCACATTAATACACATTCAAAGCGCTGTAATAAACGAGAAGACGGTTCCGTCGCGCCTCGTCTTCCTCACGTTAACGAATCAAAGAATAAACACGCGGCGACCTGACGGTCACACGCCTCGGACGTACCGCGTATAAACATGTCGTGCGTTTAAATAATAACATAAATAAATCGGTCCGTGGATTCAAATAACATCATAAATAAATCACTTGATGAATAAAATAAAAAAAGGCGTTGCTGCGGCCGGAATGTGTGTTCAGCGAGATGGGAGGATGGAGGAAGTAATATTCTCTATTCCCCTGCTGTCATGTGAGGAGATGGGTACATGTTTCTCCTCATATTACACGCCGCGCACGTACAGTGCGTGTGTGACTATGCATGCAAATTTGCGCATCATGTGTAAGTGTGTGTGTGTGTGTGCCTGTGTGTGTGTGCGTGTGTGCGTGTGTGCGTACGTGCGCAGCCATTGTCACTCTCCGTCAACCCCCCCACACCCCCTTATTACAATAGGTCCAGAAGCGACAGCCTTCTCTAATTTTCTAGTTAATTGGTGCATGGCAAATGAGAGTCACCAAACCGATTTCACGAACAGAAAGAAGGAGAAACAAAGGCGGGGCGAGAGAGAGAGAGAGAGAGATAGAGACACATAGAGACTGCTGCTGTTGTGGATGAGGAGGGACCACAGCCAGGCTGGGTCATGGCTGGGGATGACCGGGGAGGGGGGGTGGGGGTGTGGGGGGGGGGGGGGGAATGGGCGTGAGTGGGGTTGGAAGTGAACTGCAGAAACTGTAAGCAAGATGGACGACAGCAAGGCCCTGGAGATTCAAGGACAAGGCCAAACATCATTGATATGCACAGGTGTGTGTGTGTGTGTGTGTGTGTGCCCTTGTCTGTGTGTGTGTGTGTGTGCCTGCATGTCCGTGCGTGAGAGTGTGTGTGCGTGTGTGTGCGTGTGTGTGTTTGCTGATGAAGGTTAGTCCTAGATTAAGTGGTTACAGTAAGGTTCAGAGTTAGGGCGAAGGCGGAGGTGCGGGGCGGTTAAAGTGTTAAAGCATATCTCGCCTCAGTTAGGATCCGGGCACCGGCTCCTGCATTATGCAACTGCTGTTGCAGTCCTCGCATCTTAGCATGGGATTAAATCCACCCCAAAACACGGCGATGCGGTCGCCGCCGCGCAAACAACACGCCTACCCCGATAGCGCTAATGAGTCTTTAGTCTCGGGGAAAAGAAGAAGAAAAAAAAAACGCCACGGTGGGAGGAAAAAAGGAGAGAGCGAGAGAGAGAGATGAAATCAAGGACAGGAAAATTCAAAAGTGCACAAATGCCGTGTGCCGTGTTGCAGTGAGTCTGCGGAGACACGTGGTGCCGATCGGCACGTATGGCGAGGTGATAGACTGTGGAGTCGGAGCCCGGAGCCTCGGAGCCTACAAAAAGCACAGGGTGTTCAGCTCCCCTCATCTATATTAGATATATAGCAGACTGCAAGGTCACAGAGCACACCCATAGATAAGTGAGAAAGCGAGATGGAGCGTGCGCGCGAGCGAGAGACACAGAGAGCGAGAGCGAGAGAGCGAGAGAGCGAGAGGGGGAGAGGGGGAGGAAGGGAGTGAGAGAAAAGAGATTGAAAAGTGGTTTATTAGCGAACAACACTCCATCCGATGCTGTGCCCTGTGTGTGTGTGTGTGTGTGTGTGTGTGTGTGTGTGTGTGTGTGTGGGGGGGGGATGGGAGGTGTGCAGCTGCACATGAACTGACTCAGCGATTGCTGTCTGCGGTCAAAGGGCAACGGGTTTGGACAATGATTGCATGAGTGGGTGTGTGTGAATGTGTGTGTGTGCGTGTGTGTGTGTGTGAGAGTGTGTGTGTGCGCACACACACACACACACACACATTCACAAACAAAACAATGTGCTTGACATCTGGCGAGCACGTCAACACAAACATCGGCGATGTCCCTGCTGGTAAGTAAGCGTGTGTGTGTGTGTGTGTGTGTGTGTGTGTGTGTGTGTCTTTGTGTTGCCGCGTGATTTGTTTTGGTCTGGATGTGGATATTAATTCCGGCACAGCTATCGGGACCACAGTAATTATGAACACAGCGTTAGCCTAACAACTGCATTAAGGAGAGCATTTAATTAACAAGCAACAGGTGCATGTTATTCATGTGCACGGTCGCACAGGCATTGCACTGACCCACCCCCCCCCCCCCACACACACACACACACACACACACACACACTTGTGTCACCCCTTTTCTCTGCAACAGTTCAGTCCCAAATAAGTGCATTGTTCTGTGCTACAAAGAGGCCAAAACGCACGCGCGCACTCACGCGCACACACACGCGCACACGCACGCACACGCATAAACGCTCACAACGACCGGCCCTCCACACGCAGACGGCGGTGACATTTGGATGCCCCATTGTTATGACTGATCATCTGAAATGAAGTCACAAGATCCATTTCTACCGCGACCTCTCGACCCCGGGCTCCATCATCTCCCCGGCGAGCCAAAATGTCACCGTTTCAATTTGTCTCATTAATACCTTCCCTCTTTGTTATTTATTTAATTTTGGGCATTTAATGTGTGTGTGTGTGTATATGCCTGTCGTGGGTCTGTTGTGGGGCGTGCGTGTGTGTGTGTGTGTGTGCATCATCATCATCACCATCATCATCGTGGTGTCAGCTTCCTGTGAGGCCAAGTGGCATTTGGCCGGCTGGTGAGGAGTGTCCGGCGGTGACGGCGACGGTGATGATGAGGATGATGGGAAGAGGAGAGGAGATCACACGAGGCTGTATTTCTCTCTCGCCATCTTCCCATCCATCCTGGGTGTGTGTATGTGTGTGCCTGTGTGTGCGTGTGTGTGTGTGTGTGCCTGTGTGTGTTTGTGTGTCCATGCTTGCGTGTGCGTGTGTCTGTGTGTGGATGTCTATGCTTGGGTGGGCATGTGAGAGAGAGAGAGAGAGAGAGAGAGAGAGAGAGAGAGAGAGAGAGAGACGCTGTGGTACTGATTCATTTGACGGCCTTTTCACTGACGCGGCCCGGTCTGACCCGGGGCTGGACGTCATTTACCCAGCATCCGACGTAACACCGCTTGGCTCCCGTCGTTACCGGCTAGCACACCCCGGGATACTCACGTTCATCCATATTGCGAGCGCTTTGTGAAAAAAAACATGTCTTGACTTCAAATGATTAAAACACCCTTTTACCGAGATCAAGGAGACGGCGAAGTGGGGCTGATCGCCTAACGTAGACACGCGCGATTCAATCGCTAAGAGAGAGACGGCTCTTAAGGCAACCACAATGCCGCACTTCACCCCTCTGATGTAAGCATTGGATACAAGACCTAAGGGAGAGGTGTTTACCCTCAAATGATCGGCCCGTTTCCAATCTTGAGAGATGTGTTTGCGCTGAGGCTACAATGGATCTCTACTGAACTACTCTAAATACACTACTGAGATACTGCGGGAATACACAATGCTGCCCTTAGGTGCAACCTTGAGATCTGGAAATGACAGGACAAAGGAGGAGTTGGAGAGACGAGGCGCCTCGAGCCAAAGCGGTAATAATACACTTTTCGACGGCCAACAATACATTTCTGGCAGGGTGATGATAGGAAAGCCCTTCATATGAGAGAATCAAATAGCTTTCCTGCCACATCCTCCTTCAGTGACTTTATGGCATAGTGGAGAAAAATGGCTGTCCTACAACTGATTGTTTTCAGTCAAAGCATTATTTGACTAATGTGTTATTTCAACTGTTGGGCGGGTGTTCAAACAATTTTATGTGGCGTGCACCCCAACAATCACAATACATATAGTCAACAAATAATAGATAGCAGCCCACAAAAGCAAGTTTGATTTTAAATTCCAGGAATGAGTGGCATAAAGAAACAACCTTTGATCACAAAGTAAGTAAGCTTGTTGGTAAGCTTGGATAATTACACATCCTTTTTTTTTTTTTTTTTTCAACAGACGCTTTAAAATGTAAATTTGTGTCACTAAAGCTGAAGCAATTTGTCAAAGTGGCATCGTGGTGAGTGTTTAATGGACGTATTGCTCTAAAATAGAAACAAATTTAAGGAGGTGGGCTTCCGGAGAGGGTTTTTGATTAATTGACTGTGGAATAAGGGACATGGTTGATGACCTCATTAAATCATTGTATTCGAACAGTTACATTAAAGTCTGCGATAAAGAAAAACTATATATGATAAATACAAATATAATACATATAAAAATATATGATGTTGTGGAAAATAAAACGATAACTGCTAAAGTACATTGCTAAAGTGATTAAACGCCAATACATATTGAAACGGTCAAATGAGAATCTAGATGAGTCACTGGATGACAGGGGCAGATCTAGAAAAATATTCATGGGGTGGCAAGAGGATGCCGCACGATTGTAACCCACCCCGGACCTACGACCGACGAGGGTGCCACCCCAGCTGGCACACCACCACCACCACCCCCACCCTCGGTAGATCCGCCCCTGCTGAATGAGACCTTGCTATTTGGTGCGTATGAATAGTCTACTGATCAACCTACCTAACACCCACACCCACACCACACACACACTTTTTTGTGTGAAAGAGAGAGATTCAGTGAAACAACAGGAAGAGAGAGTAACAAAAGAGAGGGAAAGAGACAGAGAGAGAGAGAGAGAGAGAGAGTGAGAGTGAGAGTGAGAGCGAGAGAGAGCGAGAGCGAGAGAGCGAGAGAGAGCGAGAGCGAGAGAGAGAGAGAGAGAGAGTGAGAGTGTAGGTGGCCGGGTAGGGTGGTGGTACTATGATTTTCCTCTTTGAGACGTAGGGCTTGGAGAGGAATGGCGCCGGAGAGGCGTGGCCGGTTCATCAAACCACAGTAATTATGTGGTTTCCGTATCGTTTAGAATTTTACATCGTGATTGTGTTTTCTGCTGCTTTGCATACAAAGTGGAAAGATGGCAGGGTGGGAGATTCATTTCCAAGATCAAAGCAGCATTTTCTTCAGGCTTGTTACCAAGTTACATCTCTTTCCTAAATCAAGACAGCCCCATAGTGTGTGTGTGTGTGTGTTTATGTCTGCGTGTGCGTACGTGCCTGCGCGTGCGTGCGAGAGGGAGAGAGAGAGTGTGTGTGTGTGCGTGTGCGTGTGCGTGTGTGTGTGTGTGTGTGTGTGTGTGTGTGGGAAGGTATGCACTTAAGAGTGCATAGACATGTGTGTAGTGTATTGGTGCATTATACCCACTTGTGTGCGTGCGTGTGCGTGCGTGTGCGTGCGTGCGTGCGTGCGTGCGTGCGTGCGTGCGTGCGTGCGTGTGTGTGTGTGTGTGTGTGTGCGTGCATGCGTGAGGGTGTATCGACACGTTCACATGGAGCGTGGATTGACACGCTGGATCAGGGCCTGCTCCCTCGTGGTGCTCATGAAAAACTACCACCACTGTATGGCATCGCTGCCATTCCACCCATCTAGTTGTCATAGCGATGACGGCAACGACAACCACTTGTATGTGGGTATTGTCAATTGCAAGTATGTGAGTGGGTGTATGTGTATGTGTGTGAGTGTGTGAGTGTGTGAGTGTATGTCTGTGGTGTGGGAAGGGAGAGGAGGAAAAGAAGAGGGGGGGGGGGGGGGGGGGGGGGTGTAATGTTATGCTGATGAGTTAAGCGTTGGAGGGGAAGGGAAATCAGTGGGCGATCAATACCCGTTTGCATGTACTTTCCCTACCATCCATCTGTCACTCACCTTGCCAGACAGTGATTCTCTCGCTCTCTCGCTCTCTCTCTCCCGCTCTCTCTCTCTCTCCCTCTCCCTCTCTCTCCTTCTCTCTCTCTGTCTCTGTCTCTCTCTCTCTCTCCCTTGCTCCCTCTCCAAGTGTTAGCTGGCAGGATGGGGGTCAGAGTGGGGCATGACCATGTGTCTGGCAGCTACAGGCTGCCGAGGGTGCCATCGGGGGCCGGCCCAAATTACACCGCCTTCTCTCTCCACGGGGCCCGCGAGCAGAAGGGGACAATGACACCGCGGCCCAATTAGAGGGGAGAAATCTAATAAATAAAGAGCTTGTTTGTGTGTGTGTGTGTGTGTGTGTGTGTGTGTGGGGGGGGGGGGGGTTGTGTGTGTCTGTGTACGAGGAAAGCGTGTCGCTGTCCATGTGTTTGTATATGTGCTCTCCCCCCCCTGTGGATTTTCTTGAAATCTGTGCTTTGGGGGGGGGGGGGGGGGGGGGGGAAGGAGAAAAAATAGAATAATAAGTGGATGTGCGATTTATTTGCAGTCTGTGAGAAATTAGTACGAAATCAGAGTTGAAAAAGATATCTTAGGAAAAAAAAAAAAAAAAAAAGAAAGAATGTAAATTATGTTTTTTCGCCTCAAGACAAGAGGGAAGAGAGCGATACTTGATCTGAAATTATTCTCCCACTTACGCGGGGACATCTTTTACAAGATTAATTAACTGAACCTCTGGATGTCTAATACGTTTTTTTGTGCGTTTGTGTGTGTGTGTGTGCATTTCATTGAAGTGTGTGTGTGTGTGTGTGTGTGTGTGTGTGTGCATTTCAATGAAGTGTGTGTGTGTGCGTGTGTGTATTTCATTGAAGTGTGTGTGTGTGTGTGTGTGTGTGCATTTCAATTAAGTGTGTGTGTGTGTGCCCCATCAGAGCCCGCCAAATGTCAGGAGCGCTCCCAATTAGTTAACGAGGCCAGGCCCACACACACCTGTCTACCTGCGCCGACAATGGCCCAGAGCTATGTGCATACATTTACATGTTAATGAGCCACCCTAGGCCCTTTAATTAGCCACCCGGGAGGTGCTGGGGGGGCCGCTCCCCTCCAAGATGGGCTCAACTGGAGATCAATGAGGGTGAAGACTGACCGCCGCCCCCCTGCCGCCACCCATGTGTAAACATGTTATCCACTACAAACATGTACATACACACATACATTAATATGCGACGCACATCATGCAAATTCAACATTAGGACCGCAGCGATGTGCAAAGCGGTCGCATTTTCGATGAACACATTTA
>JAOPHQ010006562.1:50000-77500 GCA_030340625.1 Merluccius polli
GGAGATGGGTAAAGACAAAGCAACAGAGGGAAAAGAGAGAACAATATAAACAGAGAGAAAGAGAGGGAGAGTGAGTGAGAGTGAGAGAGAGAGGTAGAGAGAGAGAAAGATGGGTAAAGACAAGTCATTATATGTCCTAGTCCCAGGACAGAGTTTGAATGACTCAACCCTATCCATTACCTCATTATCTAATGGTTGATAGCTGGTTTACAGCCTCACCCGGCCCCGAGTCAGACTGATTAGACTCTGGGGCTGGGTAGGGCTGCATACCTGTGGTGCAGAGCAATAATGGCACCCAGGATAAACCAGCTATCACCACACACACTCAGGAGAGAGCCACTGTCATGGCAGCATTTACCATCTGCTCGGCTTGTACCATCTTGCCATCTCCAATAAATGAATACTTAATTCAACAAACAACCTGTGTCTCTGTGTCGGAGGGCCCCAGCAAAAGTCACTGATGGTGTGTGGCGTGCGGCAACAAAGACTGCTACATGTATATGCACATTTACATTTGTATTATATTGTATTTGCAGACCATTTATTTTCATTTTTTTAATTTGTACTATTATTTCATATCCTATGTGTTGTATGTATCTTATTTTTCCTCATGTGCTTGAGAGAGAGTGAGAGAGAGAGAGAGAGAGAGAGAGAGAGAGAGAGAGAGAGAGAGAGAGAGAGAGAGGGGGGGGGGGTCAATACCTGAGAGTGGCTACTACTCTGGCCACTGCGTCCTGCAGTACGGTTTTGACAGAGAGGTCCAGCGGTCCCACCGCCACGTCCAGAAGCTCTCCTATTCGGCCCAGTGGCTGTCCGTCAGTTGCCATGGTGATGGCCAGATTGTGCACTTTGGACCTCTCAGACCGGGAGAGGTCGTAGGCACGACTGTAGCCCCGCAACTGCTCCTGAAAAAAAATATACACAAAAAACGGTCAACATTTTTGAGTGATGAGTGGAGAGAGAGAGAGAGAGAGAGAGAGAGAGAGAGAGAGAGAGAGAGAGAGAGAGAGAGAGAGCAAACAGAGAGGAGGGCTGAAGAGCAAGAAATACAGAAATGAAGAACAGAGAAAAATAAAATAGAGGCGAGAGGAAGAGAGAAGAAGAGAGAGGTCGAGGGAAGGTGAAGCCTGTAAAGGAGAGGAAGGTGGTTAGAAGAGAGAGGAGGAGGAGGAAAGCGGTAAATTGGAGCGCATATATGGCTGTGTAAAGTATGTCGACAGCGGTGTCCTGCAGGTATTAACCCAGAGAGCCGAGCCCGTCTCAACCCTACAGCACCTCTGTCAAATTTCCACCACTTCCCTGTTTGTTTTCCCCTAGTCCAATAAAACCAACCGTGGAGAGTCTAAACCTACACAGTGCTGCTGCTGTGTATGTTTACTTTACTTGTGTGTGTGTGTATGTGTGTGTGCCTTGTGGTATTGTCCGTATTGTACAACGTATGACAGAATGGCAACTGAAATACGGAAGATGAAA
Organism: Merluccius polli; assembly: GCA_030340625.1. Classification (NCBI taxonomy): domain Eukaryota; kingdom Metazoa; phylum Chordata; class Actinopteri; order Gadiformes; family Merlucciidae; genus Merluccius; species Merluccius polli. The sequence continues at coordinate 51,474 of JAOPHQ010006562.1, forward strand.
GGATTTTTACAATAGCAATATTGTTTGCCAAGTATGGATTCCAGACACTGTAGGTCTTCGGCGGAATTCTTCAAGGAGGGTTTTCAGGTGATGACAATGTGCTGAAATACGTGGAAACGATACATGGAAAAACACCTTCAACCAGGGGATGCTATCCACATTCATGTGAGAGAATCCAACCTGTAAATCTCCCTCCCTCCCTCCCTCCCTGTCTCCCCCTCCCATCCCCTGCTACCAATATCCCCCCCGCAGCTAAAAAGGAGAGCAGCCTTATTCTACCCACGGCCATCCTTCGTCTACCAGCCTGCGCTTTTAAACAACCCTGCCACGGACCCTCCATCTGTGGCGGGTAATTTTCCGTCCACACCCTGGGTCAGGGCCCGGCGAGTAGATTTCGCTATGAGCCAGGATCATTACTGAGTGGCTAGGCCGGCCGTGTCTGATAAATGACTACAGTATGGTGGAAACAGGCCTGCAGGGCTTTTTCCATCCGATCTCCCTCCCCACCTATCTGCCCTTGCCTGGTCCTTATTTCCTGTTTATCTATCTCTAAGGATACCATCGCTTCCTGCGTGAGTAGCGGGGGGAAGGCAACAATCTTGGCGTGTGTGTGTGTGCGTGTGTGTGTGTGTGTGTGTGTGTAGGCCTGAGCGCTAGCCTGAGACTGCAGCGCAAGAGGTGACAGGTAAGTCTCATTTCAGCTGTTTTGTATGTCAAAGTTGACCAGTTATTATGAGTTGCATCGTATGGTTGCATAGCAACACTCAAAATAACACCAAAATAATGCCAGCAAATTGTGGATCCATCATATTTACGGCGTGTGCATGTATGGAAGCACATAATCGAACAAACACACAACCCATTTTTCCTTTCCATTACACAAAGCGGACACACACACACGCACAAATACCCCCACCCCCCCCCCCCCCACACACACACACACACACACACACACACACACACAAGCATATGCACTACCAACTCTTTTTTCATTCCATCACACACAGTGACACACACACACACACACACACACGGCTAAAGGGAGCTTGACAGAAGTTGTAAGTCGGTGTGACTTTGCTTAATGAGATACAGTGGGGTGTATACTGCCAAACAGCCTGGGCTTATTCGAAACAGTAGCCTACTGATTTAAATTTACTAGTGCAGTACCTGTTCAAAATGTGCCTGTTTAACCGCTTATCCAAACAACTTCACACTCGACACTGCACTTCCTTGGATCATCAGCAATACACCCACCAAGTGTGAAGTTGATCAGATGAATGGTTGTCGAGAAAATCGGAGGACATACATACATACATACATACATACATGACATACATGCATGCACATACATATACATGCATGCACATACATGCATACACATATACATATACATATATATAGTTAGGTGTTGGCCATGGCAGGAAAGGACAAGTTAATTTGCAATAAATTATGGCGGGAGGTGGACATGTCTGCAACAACGCTAGATAACTAAAGGAATCTACACAACAAACACCTTTCAATTGGGGAGAGAAAGGGAGATATCTCGAGGTACAAACATACTTTATACAAAAGGCTTATTTAATTATATATATATATATATATATATATATATATATATATATATATATATACAGGGTTCTAAATTAACACCCGCCAACCTGCCAAATGCGGGTTAAAAATCATTTTGGCAGGTGTTAATAAAAATTTACTAGCCAGTTTGGCCGGTGATGCATGAGGCAATCATGTCAGTCAGAGCCGCTCTACTGTTCTCGCTCCCTGGGCAGTACTGACTACATTTCCCATGAACACTGTCGTGATGTGATGACGTTTAAGACGCCCATTGGCTGCGCGCAGGCAGTGCAACCAACCAGCGCGAGTAACCATGGAAACAGAAAACACAAAGAAGAAGAAAAATAATGAATGAACGAAGCAGAAACTACCAAAAGAAGGGAGATAAAGTAAATTAAAAAGTAACGTTAGCCTAAACGTAAACTAAATGCGGCGGTGGTTGGTTGGACAGACCAGAGGAAGGAGGCGTGTGTGTCCGAGAGGGCTACTCTCCTCGGACACATTACTCTGAAGCCCCGGTGACGGTCTGGAAGTGCGGATAAAGAAGAAAAAAATGTGGCTAGTGGAAATTCTGATTGGCTGGTAATCAAAAAAGTTAATTTAGAACCCTGTATATATATATATATATATATAAAACTACCTGTAGGACCTTACAAATTGTATGTGGTGTATAGTTTATCATTTCCACGACACCTACATACATACATACAGCTTCCACTTAAAGTTAGATATACCCTTGACTGGTCCCAATAAACCCAGGGAGAGCGTAATCACCCGAGACATTCACATTACACGCATACACAAGCACACAATACTGCGACCCACATGCATGTACAGAACATTGCTCACATGGCATCTAAGATCCTTCTCATCGCCACATACATTCTCCGACACACAGGTGCAAACACACTACCAAAGTTGTCCTGAAGATATGAATTAGAAAGCTGTATTGAGGCTGCACGGAAAACATGCGACAGGTCTATAAAACAAATGTATAAATCAACGCTTCTTCACAGCACATTTATAGAAATGCCTGGCGAGACCTCTGTGTGCAGGGTCTTAGGGAACTCTTTTATTGGATTAAAAAATCAGAGGCAGCCATTTGACTAGCAAAGACGTGACGTTTGAGTGGCAATTCTTTTTTGTATCGTGTATTGTATGATTTATAATTTCTCCAGACCTTTATTATCCGCTTGTGAGCAAAGGTCCGACACAATGGGAATACAAACACACAAGAAAAAACAACAACACAACAAAGCTACAACTGTCCCGTTTTACCTGCTGGCTGTCTTTGAGTGACAGGACAAAGGCGTGGCCGAGCGTGTCCAGGTGGGCCTGCGACTGCTGCAGGTGAGCCAGCGCCTCATCCAGAGACAGCGGTGCCACCGGGCTGGGTCCCGCCCCCTCCTGGTCCGGCCCCGCCCCTTTCTTCTTGGTCTTGGTCTCCAGCTGGCGCAGAGCCTTGGTGGACCGCTTGATCACCTCCTGTCTGGTCTGGATGCTCAGCTGGGAGGGGGGAGGAGAGGAGAGGAGAGGCAGGGGGGAGGAGGAGAAGAGGGAGAAAGAGGGTCATGTTCACACCGCTCAAAGTTAACATGCGCAGATGAAATGGGGGCAGGTGTATTTAATCCATCTGGGACAGGTATGCAGCGGCTGAGCTGACCTGTCTCTCTGTGGTGTGTGTGTGTGTGTGTGTGTGTGTGCGCGCGCGCGTCTGTTTGTGTGTGTACGAGTGCGTGAGAACATGTCTGTGCGTGTGTACGTGTGTGTGTGTGTGTGTGTGTGTGTGTGTGTGTGTGTGTGTGTGTGTGTGTGTGTGTGTGTGTGTGCGTGAAGCTAGGGGCCCAGTGAAATTGATTCTATTCCATAAGAGCAGCTTAACAAGTCTTGAGCAGAAGATAGGGGCCCCATGGCTCGAGGAGGTTTTACCCTCTTGTGAATGCAATGCAGACATGGACACATATCACAAACAAAACACATCCCCCCCCCATGCACACACACACACACATACACCTCTCTCCTCCACCCTCAGAGACACAGACAGACAGACACACACACATACATACACACACACAAAGTAACCCACTTACGCATCCCTCAGACCTCTGTTTTTGCCAGACAACAATCTTTTCTCTCGGGATTGAGCGATCACTCAAAAAAACAGTTGGCTGGTAAAATGAGAGAAAGCCCTTCTTGTGTGTGATTGCGTGCGTGTGTGTGTGCTTTCCCCTCGGCATCAAGCATTCACATGTCCACCTCATGGGTGCAACCAGAGTTAGCCTTTGGAGGCACCGATGGTAGAGACATCAGAGAGAAAGAAAGAGAGAGAGAGAGAGAGAGAGAGAGAGAGAGAGAGAGAGAGAGAGAGAGAACAGAGGAAAGGGGCTGTGAGCTCCGTCAGGGAGGATACCCTCTACTAAGGAGAGGGAGGGTCCGGGATCAATAACACTCCCCCTTTGTGGTCTGGCATGAGCCCTCGCTTTTTCATCTCACCCACAAACCCTGGGTTCCTGGGGAAGGCGATCAATCCAGTCAGTGGGGGGCAATGACGAGGTGAAAGGTCAGATGGGTGCTTCAGATGACAGCGGGAGAGCGAGAGCGAGAGAGAAGGTGGTGGGGATAAGGGGGGTGGTACCATGATTTGCCTCTTTTAGGGCTTGGAGAGGAATCATGGCGACAGAGAGGCAACGAAGGAGGCGTGGCCGGTTCATCTGTCCGCTCCAACTGCGCTAATCGCTGCGTTAAAAGGCGCAGTGGGAAGGCACTGCCTGCTGGGAGTTGCAGTCAAATGGGCTCTGAAGTGGAGGGGGGGGATCAATTAGCCCTGCCAGAACCACAGACTACAAGGAGGTGGTTGAAATGGAACAAAGGAGGGAGGAGTGTAGGGACGCAGGGTGGAAGAGAGAAAGGGGAAGCCCGTTTGGCAGCATGAGAAAGAGGCAGGCTGCTGTCGGTAATTGTTGTTTACAATCGTTTCAAATTTTACATCTTCTTCCTTCATCGTTGCCGTGAGCCCCGAAGCGAAAAGAGTAGCGGGGGGATGTGGAAATTTTGCGACGGTTTCTTTTTTGCGTCTCCAAAAAAATCCAGAGCCCACGATGTGTGATGTGTCGGCTAGTACAACAGAGTGGAGAGGATGAGAGAGGGACAGCAAGAAAGCTCAATGCGGCAGTGTGATTTAGAGGGTGGAAATCCCCACAAGCCTTTCCCTCAACGGTGCTATGAATCCTCTTCCCGCCACCGCCCCCGGCTAGCTACCTTCTGTGCTGCAATTATACGATGTCTGGTGTGTCTCTCCCACCGGCCCCAGTCGCAGCCAATGATAAAAAAACAACAACCAAGCCCTCATGTTCTCTGCTTGTGTCAAACCCCTCACGTAGCTGTCTGCCGCCACATGCGCAGCAACCACTGAAACCAAAAACTTTTACAAACAACAAAAAAAGAGAGTGTTGACAACGCTTCGTACCTTATTGGCCGACTCTGGCGAGAAGGTGATGTCATCCAGGAAGTGGACGGCGTCAGCGGGAGCCAGCCTGTCCAGGTATTTGGCGCACGTGTCGTAGGCGTGGAGGTAGTCTTGGTCCGTCTGCGGGGGTCTCTTCAGGAGCTGGGGGTCCCCCTTCCAGAAGACCTTCCTGAGCCACACGGCATGCACGGCGCTGGGCGAGACCGTGGCCTCGCACTCGCCAGACAACGGCAGCCGGCTGACCAGCTTGGAGATGGACAGCACGTTCTGACTGGTCAGGACCGGTTCCAAAACCGCCAGCGGGTCTGAGGATTCGTCCGTCAGCTTGCGATAGTCCAACCCTGGCGTGGAAAGAATATTTGTACAGAATATGGTCAAGATGACCGGAGCCATTCAGTGAAACTGAAGCTACGTTGCGTAGCTTCCAAATGCTGTCCAGATGAGGATGGAAATATGGTGCAAATGAGGTTCAAATGTGTGTAAATCTGGATCAAAAAGCTTCAAGTGAAAAAAAACCCAAACATAACTTTATTTGGCATTTGCAGTAAACACCAGACGGTTGACCTCCAAACCAAGAGGAATAGTACATACAATCAATCGTTGTGAATATTGGATCAACTAGATGATCCAGATGGCAAGGTAAACGTTATTATTACCACAGACTAATTAGAGTAGTCCTGTCACGCACTACTCTATGCGATCTCCAATCCAAGTGGGAAAATGTTCAATGAAGCTGTAGCCAGAGGAGCCGTATATATATCATGTTAATAATATAGCCGTATGGGGCGGACAGCACTGTGCTGATGGACCCAATCTATCCATTACACAGAAAATGGAGGGGAAATGATTCCAATGCAAAACCATGCTTGTGTTGATGCATATGGTCAGGGGAGGGGGCACTGAGAGAGGTCTGTGCGTCTGTGTGTGTGTGTGCGTGTATGTGTGTGTCCCAGCCCATCTGGCAATTAAATATTTAAATATTATGAATCCTTTCTCTAGGGAGGGCTCTGTCAACAGCACAGTGCACTGTCCATCTCTCACACGCACGCACGCACGCACGCACACACGCACACACACACACGGACACACGAACAGACTAACAAGACTTTCATGAACTTTTCCATGTCCACATTTTCTCTCTCTCTCGCCATCTCGTCTTTGGGGACACTCCGTGTCCTCGAGAAACCAGACGTCTGGTTTCCGCACGTCCATCTCACGAGGGCCCTCTCAGACCCTCACGTGACACAGTGTCTGGCAGACGGCGTCTGTCTCCGTCTCCGTGCTATTCTCTCCGCTGGTGTACATGTCTGCATGGCGGGTGTAGGTATAGTCAGATGAGCATGGGGCATGCAATCTGGAACAATGTAAGTGTTTGTATTGCTACGTATGCCGCTGAACATATGAACGGGAAACCGCATGAGCAAAATATGTGAACGCTAATTGGGGGACAGCGTGTGTGTGTGTGTGTGTGTGTGTGTGTGTGGTTTGTGGTCTGTGTGTGTGTGATGTGTGTGTGTGTTGTAAAAGGAAAAATTACAATGTTGTCTGAGTATTTTCTCAGTGGTCAAGTTCATCTCACTAATTAGTGTGCAGTGGACACTTACATTTCACCACAGTGTGTGTGTGCTTGTGTGTATTTGTGTGTGTGTGTGTGTGTGTGTGTGTGTGTGTGTGTGTGCGCGTGCATGTATGTGTGTGTGTGTGTGTATGTATGCGTGTGCTTGTGTGTGTGTGTGTTAATCCAATACTAGCAGTGGGTAGTGCATCTCTTAAAATATTTAATATCCAACTGTATGCGTTGATGTGAAAATACGTTAAACTTCAGTGTGCATGCATGTTTGCAGGGTTCGATTGTGTGTTAAGATTGTGTGATTAAGATTGTGGTTCGATTGTGTGTGTGTTTGTGTGTGTGTGTGTGTTAAAGCGATAGCTATGCTAGTGCACCCTCACGCAAGATACAAATTACTTTGGAAGGTGTGTATGAACGCATGTGTGCGTGTGTGTGTGTGTGTGTGTGCGTGTGTGTGTGTGTGCGTGCGTGCGTGCTTGTTAAACAGGGACATGTGTCAGTGGTAAAAGGTCTGCCGTTATCTCAGGCAGAAGGAGGAAGTGAGGCGTGAAAGCTCAGCCGACATCATGGCGACCTTTACTGAACTTCACCGAGAAGTGAGACCACCTGCATCCGCCTGGTGGCACAGGTCAAAGAAAAAAACCTTGATTGCAATGTGCACAAACACACACACATACACGCACACACACACACACACGCACACACACACACATACACCTCAGCCCACAAGACAGTCTTCACACAACACTGAAAACAAAAAAATGTGTGTCTGCATCGCTGTCACTGTAATTTGGGGTTGCTTGTGTAACCTGTGCCGAGGTTAACACAGCTGCCAGGGTTAGTGATTGTATGTGTGTGATTGTGTGTGTGTGTGTGCCTGCAAAACCTTTGTAAGAAAACTTGAAAGAACAAGCAGTACATTGGTTTGTTTGGAAATGGATTTAGAAATTGTATTCCTTAAAAGGAAGACCTTGCATGTGGGTAGGAAGTAAAAAGTCAGTGATAAACACATTTTCGCTTTGATGCGATGTGTTGTGGACATTGCATATGGTTCTGACGTTATCTTGTGTTTTTAGACACATATCATTCAAAAAAAATAAGAGGTGTTAAGTGACTATTTGATACAATCTGAGTAAAATAAAGTAAAAGAGTAAAATAGACTCAATTTAAACGTAATTAATAACATTGAACTAATGTAATGTAATTAATTAGTAAATATCATGCAGAAAGAAAAAGGGAAGGACCTGCATGTTTGTGTGTATATATACAGTATATATACATATGTATATATACTGTATATATACACATCCCAGTTCATGTGCATCCATCAACCTGTTAATCGATCCCGTCAAATGTTCGAGCGCCAACAAACAAAACAGGAAACAGGAGACATCAGCCCCGGCGGCCTCACCATTTGCGATCGCCCGGAGCTTCTTGAGCAGCTTTACATGGGTGTCTGGTTTGATCTGGGCCGCGACGTGGGGCCCGCAGCCCGCCGCCTCCAGCAGGGTGTAGTAGTAGAGCAGGCGGCCCAGGTCGGTGCCCTCCACGCTGGGCAGCACGTACTTGGTCATGTGGCTGTGGAAGGCCTGGGGATCCAGCTTCAGAGTGGCAAACAGACCCAGAGACTCGCTGCGGGACTCAATGTCCTTGGTGGCGAGGCTAGGTGGTGTGAGAGTGAGAGAGAGAGGTGTAGAGAGAGAAAGAGGTGTAAAGAGAGAGAGCGAGAGAGGAGTTTAATTTGTCTTACACTGAAATAAATACATATTATTTAAAAGAAACACATCGTGGGATGGGTGGAGTAGGTGGCAGTGTGGCATGCGAGGCAGTGACAGGAAAGTCACTCTCTGAACATAAATAGTTGTTTGCTGGGATTCGCCGGGGCTGTGTGGCGCGTCTCAAGCGCCTCAGCTCGGGGATCTGCCACATAACTGAAAAGCAGCGACAGCGGGCGATTGGGGGATGAGTAAGCGAGAGAAGGCAACTTAAGAAAAAAATGAACGAAACCTGGAATGCAATACCAGAATGTAAAGACAGACAGCAAATAAACAAGGCGAAACACAACAAGAAAAGGAGCATTTTTCTGTCATTCTTTGTGTGTGTGTGTGTGTGTGTGTGTGTGTGTGCGTGAGTGTGTGTGTGCGTGTGGGTGTGCGTGCGTGTTTATCCGTCAGGCTAAGTGCATATCAAAGAGGACAGCATTTCCTCTGGGCTCCCCCCCGTCGAACAAGCTCCGAGCATCCGCTAATGAAAAAGCGACAGCCTGCGGCAGTGCTGGATGCGACTCACAACAATGTCAGTAAAACACCAACTAATCGTCTTCACTATTGGGGTTTCCCCCTGACGAAAACGGGAGCACAGGAAAAACAATGCATTCATCGCGACGACTGTCGCTTTTTATCTCCCCACTGATAGGTCAGGTGAATGCGTCGCATGCCGCCGTACCTTAGCAGCCTGAGGGGCCACGGTGGAAAGAGCGCTGTGTCCCCGAGTGATTGACAGCATCACTTTGCTGAGGTTAAGAGCTGGGGAGGGGGGGTAATTATGGTGTGTTTGTGTAAGACGCATACACACACTTCTCCTCTCTCTCTCTCTCCCTCTCTCCCTCTCTCTCTCTCTCTCTGCTCTTGCAGCGTGTAGCACCCTGCTTTCCATCGTCATCCAGCCATCTCTGGGTCTGCGTTATAGACTTGCTGTTGTATACATGCATTGTGGCAGAAGGGGGGGGGGGGGGGGGGGGGTGGCCTACCGATCCTCCAATTTGTGCAATATGTATCCTCTCTTTACTATGAATAGATGCCTGTGATACACTCTTTTCATTGTTTAGTAAAAGGCTGGCAACAAAAAAGCAGCGCTTCACTACAGTGTGGGCCCGCCTACCCGCCCGCCTACCTGCCCGCCCGCGCCCACCCGCCTACCCTCCCGCCCGCGCCCACCCGCCCTACCTGCTCCCGCCTGCCCGCTCCCGCCCGCCCGCCCGCCTACCTGCTCCCGCCCGCCCGCTCCTGCCCGCCCGCCCGCCTACCTGCTCCCGCCCGCCCGCTCCCGCCCGCCCGCCCGCCTACCTGCTCCCGCCCGCCCGCTCCTGCCCGCCGGCCCGCTCCCGCCCGCCCCCCGTTCCCCTTCAGAGCTTCTCTGGTTATTTTCCCGGGGCATTAACATATTCTGTTTGTTGTTTATCCGGCGCCATGCGCCCCGACCCAAACCAGATGCATGGTCTTCCAGAACCTAGAGCCATATTTAATCACCATGGTAACCAGACAGATGGAATTTAAACCGGAGGAGGGGGGGGGGGGGGGGACGGGCGTGGGGTGCGTGGGGGTGCATGAGCAATTATTCGGCATGTTGTTTTTGTTTGTACTGTATTTGCACTGTATTATATTATTTAGTATGCTGACTGCTTTGTTTACTAAATCATTTTTGTCTGTTACAAGGACGTTTGTGTGTGTGTGTCTTATGTGTGTGTGTGTGTGTGTGTGTGCGTGCGTGTAGAGGTGTGGTGTAGTGGGTGTGTTTCACACACACACACACACACACACGCACCCACAGACCTTCAGTCCACTTGGCTACATCGATAGGCCATTTGCTATCATCTCACACACTCCTATATACATCATGTTCAGAGCCAAAGAGAGACGATTTGAAGGCACGCGAACAAATCAAACGGGCCGCTATCAGACTGCCAGCTGTATGACTAACACATGTTGACAAAGGTGTTTCCATTTTTAGGCCAGCCATTTCAGCGCTTTCACAGCTGTCGGCTAAATGTCAGTACAAACCAAACTAATCTAACAAGACATGCTGGAATGTAATCTGCAGACAGACAGACAGACGGACAGACAGACAGACACACACGCTTGGACACAGACACAGACACACAGACCTCAGGTGCATGCTTAGACTTAGACACACACACACACACACACACACACACACAGAGGAAATGAGACCCAGGCAAAGGGACGGCTGGTGATGGTGGTCATTAGCAGCACATTGATTCACACTAAAGCGTTTATTCAGTGTTAATAGGACTGTCTCAGAGACTCACCGCTGTCCCTTCATCCATCACCCCCGGCCGCCGACTCCCCCAACCCCTCTACCACCACCCCCCCCCCCCCCCCCCCCCTCTCCTACCTCTCTCCCTGCTCTTTACACTCGTTATTTTCTCCTCCACCCAACAAAAACATTTCTCCGTTATTTCATGTATTTGTTTTACACCCCTCCACATCTGACAATGGACATGCCCTGGCCCATTTCAGTCCATCTACTCATTGGGTGCTTTCATCTATTTCTGAAGTCCAGATTCTCCATGGCAACCCGCCCCCACACACAACATCAACTGTATATCTGCAAAATATAAATAGAGAAATACATGTGTGTGTGTGTGTGTGTGTGTGTGTGTGTGTGTATATATATATACTGTATATATGTATACACACACATATACTGTATATATATATTTTTTTTAATCTGTTAACATTGATTGACATCGCTGTGTGTGCGCTTTAATCGACTTATTCCTCTGAGCCAGGGTTTGTGGACATCATTCTGCATATGTTCTCCCAAGTATTAGGTGACACGCACGCACGCACACACGCACACACACACACACACACACACACACACACACACACACACACACACACACACACACACACACACACAGAATCCATATACAACAGCTAGTCTCCAACACGCCGCATCGGGAAGCCGGCGGACGTAATTTATCGTTAAGTGGACTCCGTAAACCATTTCCCGGCATCAGAATGCAGCAGGTCAGCGACAGTGGCGTATCGAGGGCACCGGCGCATGCTCACACAAGTGCGGCCTTTCGCCTGTGCTCAAAAGGCGCTCCGTTAAAAAATGCGGTGCAGTGCTCGTCCGAAACCCCGGCTATGAAGTCGAGAGAGCAAATAAATTATTGAAATAGAACGGCGTGCGTGCACGTGCACGCGCACACGCACACACATGTGCACGCACGCACACACACACACTCAACATGTTTGATTTACTCTTGGTTGTTATGTGGGACAGCTTGTCGTAATTCACAGAGGCAGTGCTATTTCCATTGGCGTTACATACTCCTTCCTTTCTCTCACAATATCAAGCAGATGGAGGAAAACACACAAACACCCAAACACTACAAGACAGAAGCGGGATACACTATAGGCTGTCTGTTCATGTTCCATTTGAGAAAATCATGCTGGGTGATCACACTGTGATTGCATAGACGAACAGAATAGACCTTTGAGTGCACCGAGGATGGCAGTCATCACCAGAGAGCTGGTTCAAACCGACGAGATGAACAGACCGCACAACTAGCCGATGCAAGCAGCACAGGATCACATTACAACGGTTGCAGGGGATTTTCAACATACTTAAACATGCGAGACAAAGAGTTTTAACCTGTTCTAATCAGCATGATTTCCATTGCTTTCGACTAGATAATAGACTAGATTACTATTACAACAACATTCTATCAAAGCTAACCATTTCTATTGGTCACCATTAGTGATCAATGATGTTCTGAAAAAATGGCAGCTCTTACTTTTTCATAAGCATAATATAAGCAATAGTTAAATGGACATTGTTTATGTGTGTGTGAGTGAGAGTGAGTATGTGTGTGTCTGTGTTATGTATGTATGTTTCTTGTGTATGTATGTGTGCATGTTTGAGCATGTGTCTGTGTATCCATCTGGTCCTATATATGAATGTATGTGTATGTAAGTATGTGGAGTGTGTGTGTGTGTGTGTGTGTGAGGGTGATAGCTGGTTTACAGCCTCACCTGGCCTGAGTCAGACTGATTAGACTCTGGCTGGGTGGGTGGGTCTGCATACCTGTGGTGCAGAGCAACCATGGCACCCAGGATAAACCAGCTATCACCACACACACTCAGGAGAGAGCCACTGTCATGGCAGCATGTAACATCTGCTCGGTGTTTAACATCTCACCATCTCCAATAAAGGGATACTTAATTCAACAACAACATGTGTCTTGTGTCGAAGGGCCCCAGCAAAAGCCACTTATGTGGCGTGTGGCAGCAAACCACTGCTACAATGTATTTGTGTGCGTGTGTGTGTGTGTGTGTGTGTGTGTGTGTGTATGTGTGTGTGTGCATGTGTGTGTGCGTGTGCATACCCGCTATCTGTGAATAGGAACTCGAGGTGAGTCATGTAGACCTCCCACAGAGGGACACTGTAGCGCTGGGCCAGTGACTGAGAGATTCTGTACACGCCGTCATCCAGGGTCCTTGATACACACACACACACACACAGAAAAGGGGAAAGCAAAACACATTTAACTAAATCTCATACATCCAGAATATTTGATGTGAGGTTAACAAGCCTTGTCACACCCCCTGTGGGGGGAACGTCATGAAATCAAGTTCCTCAAGGATATTCGGACTGATCAATCTCCAGCAGCGATGACCACGTCCCGCAGATGTGGCAGAAATAGCTTTGGCTTGGGTCGAAGCTTGTGTCACCCAGCGTACGCACACACACACGCACGCGCACACACACACACACATACTCACGTGTCTGTCTCTGTTTCCATGAATCAGGTTGCAATATCACTTTGTCAATACAGCTAAAACTATTTTGGTGTAGTAGATGTTTTTTTTTTGCTTCTTTGTGATACTCAGCCATTTCAATTTGTGCCTCTTTGAAAAGCGGTTCATTTAATTTGTCACCGCTCCTTCTTTGCCAATGTGTTTCTCTTTCAAACACATGCATACATACGGCTTCTGGTGAGATTCACTATGCTTTTAATTTCAAGGTCTTTGGAGTCATTTCTTTTCCAGCATTAAAGCTGCTGCTGAATTGATGATTGTAAAGAGAGAGAGCGGAAAAGAGCAGAAGAGAGTAAGGCTCCCTCTCTGCTCCCTCCCTCCCTACGCTTCTCCACCATTGAGATGATAACGCTGTGTGCACGAATGTGATTAACAGGCATGATGGCCTGTTAATCACGGTCTAAAATCCAGGTCGTCCATACAGAGGCAGGCATGAAGTCAACCACAACCGATATTCTCAAAGCTTCACTCACTAATAGCTGATGGAAGACTATGGAATATCTAACAGATTACGCTCAAATCATAATAATTTAATTGTATTTAAATTGTTATACATTTCCAAGAGCACCCAATGTGCTCTCTCAAATGACAGCTCTTAAAGGGCCCCTATTTTACCACCAGGTGTGATGTTGATTACCCATTAAAAGCCATGTCAAAAGCTACCCTCTAATGACATCACAAGTGGGAGTGTCCACCCAGATGTATGATGGATAGATCAGCATTCCAGCCTACCCAGTGGACAGTACCAACTGGTAGGCTGCTCTATTTATCGTACATCTGGATGGACACTCCCACTTGTGATGTCATTAGAGGGTAGCTTTTGACATGGCTTGCAATGGGTAATCAACATCACACATGGTGGTAAAATAGGGGACCTTTAAATCTTACCTACAGTACCTGTAATGTATAGGGCTTGTACTTCAGAATGCATCATGGGATTTTTTTGTTGGCGATACTATAGCCATATTGAGGGGACTCAAGAGAGTTGTATATCTGTAAAATCCTAAATCAACATAAATATACCGTAACCTAGGCCAATGAAAACTTTTGTTTGCCACGTCTCGCATAAGAAACGCTGTGGCAGTTCCAAACACAACAATGTCCCCCCATAATGACAAATCATTTCACGATGAATTACTAATGAGGAAAAAAATCATTACTACTAACATAATAACTAATATTCCAATGCTCTCCTGTGCTTCCAAAATGGAGGCTGTCATTGCGATGTGACGTCGCAATGTACAAGCCTATGTATGTGTGTCCTGCCTTGTCTTAAACCAATCTAGTGATGAGAGGGGTCACGTGGTGGGGACTTTCTACTCACTCAGCAAGTCCCAAGATGGTGGCCTTCTTGTACTCCGAGTCAGAGCTGAATCGCTGGATGTCCACGCCCCGGCCCAGCCCCTGTAAAACCTGGGCCTGGGTGAAGTCCGTCAGACGCTCGTTGTACACTTGCAGCTGGCCTATCAGGTCTCCGAGATCCTCTGGCCAATCAGAGCGCTGCGACACGTGCTTTGTGACCAATCGTATCAGTTCCTTGGGGTCCACCTGCGAAATAGAAGACAAACAGAATGAGGACTTTATGTTAATGCATTTTTCAATTCCTATAAAAAAAAACATTTAAAGTTGGCAAATGGCCACATATTTGGTACACTATCAATAAAATCTAGACAATTATTTAATACTATATATTTTTGCTACATTCAAGTAGGAATTAATTCCATCATACATTCATTGGGAATTTATTCATGTTCTTTAATCATTATTTGCTTTGAACAGGACAGCATATATATCTTTTTTTTTAATATAAAAAAATCCTAAAATCCTAACACTATGACTGACAAGCATTTTTGCTCCAGGATGAGACAGTTGTTCTAAGGTTAAAAATTGACGGCTACATTTATATGTGTGGTGCATCATTACGCACCACACCATGCTATCTTAAACTTCAAAGGACTTTAAAGATTGCATTTCTAAAAATAGCAGCAGACAAAATGACAAATGCAAATGGATAACCCTGAATATATAAATTCACCATTTTGGGTATCCAGGTATATTTGCGTGTGGCAAACAGAGTTTAATCAGGAAATTTGACATCCTTTATACCATTTTTTTTTAAGATATGCACAAATATACCAGTAAGTAATTACCACATTGGCCCAAGCCATAGGGAATTAGTGGATGGATGGGCATTTATGATTAACAATGTGACAAGAGCCGGGAGAGCTAGGAAGACGGTCCTCAGCCCTATTCTAATTAAATGAGCTTCTCTTGTTGACTCCTGCTTCTTACTGGCTGTCACCCAGTGTGATAAGATGTCATTTTTTTGTTGATCTGATTTGCATAAGGTAATTATGGCTAGTTAGAAATGTCGGGTTGTTTAAAATGTGGACTTTGTGCGTGCGCACGTGTGCGTGTGTGTGCATGTTCTTGTCTGTGGCTTTTGCTTTAGATGGCATCCCAATGCCGACGTAGCTGACAGCTTTGTGGTTCAAAAGAAGGACAATACAGAGTGGGAGAAAAGAGAACCGACACACACACACACTCGCACACACACACGCACAAACAGAAAAAAAATTAAGAAAAGAAGAGGTTGGAGAACAGAGAGTTGCAAAAGAAGAGGAAAGATGAGGAGAGGAGGAGAGGAGGTACTTCTTGATGCTGGCACCATGTGACAGGAAAAGGAGTGTGACGAGAGACATAAAGGAGGAACAAAGAGAACAAGATGTCTGCTGGGACTTTAACTGCCAAGCAGCGGTTTGAAGCACCTATCAAAATGACCCTTTTATGATTCAATAATTGTCTTTCCCTCTGTCTTTTTTTCCTTTACTTTCTGTATTTCTTTCTTTCTCTCCCTTTCTTTTTTCGTCCATCCATCCACAAGGTTCCTGCTTGTTTCCTTTTTTCTCAACATTGGCTATATCAATCTTATCCTCTCTCCCTCTCGCTCTACACGACTCCCAACATTAAATTGGTTCATTTCATATGAAAAATGTTTTCAGTGCCGGCATCTTTCTCAAGACATTCTCTCCTGCCCCGCACTTTCAACACAATTTCCCTTCCGCTACTCACTTATTTTCAACAGTGCCAACCCGGATGCCTATCTTAATGATTTTGCTGGAGATCGCGCAGCGTAAACAATCACAAACATATCATCTTGTTTTGTTGACTCAAACTATTCCCTTGTTTGAATCATCGGAAAATAATGTGACTTACTATCGTTCAAAACACTAGGTCCAATGTTTGCACCCAATCCGAATATCACAACGCAATGTACGCATACATTGTATTCACAAATGTGATACAAGACCCTGCATTCAATGACTGGAGCAGCAAGACCAAAACTCTCCAGAGTTGGGCATGCAAGCTTCTGTTGTCTCTCTCTGTCTCTCTGTCTCTCTCTCTCTGTCTCTCTGTCTCTCTCTCTCTCTCTCTCCCCCCCCCCTCTCTCTCTCTCTCTCTCTCTCATATCATAGAGACGGCAGAGTAGACGCGCCAACCGCATCTCCAGAGAGAGAGACAGCTCGTAATGATCTTAATCAGCTGTATTCACATCAAGCCCCAACACCGGGCAATACAGTCAGCCGCCTTATTAGCACTAACTCACTGCAAATTGTGTACACGTGCATGAAATTAGCAGACGTGTGCGTGTGTGTGATGGGATCGGTGGATAAACAGATTTGCTCTATCCCCCCCCGCCCTACGTTGTGTTGTAGGTCATGAAACCAAACACAACAAACCGTGAAGGGGCCGGGATCAGGTGGAAGAAGATGAGAGGGACAGACAGACAGACACACAGACAGACAGACAGACAGACACACACACACACACACCATCGTCTCAACATTGCACTGCCCAGTTCAGGGAAGGCTTGTCCTAAGGTAACACATAATGGAGCGACTGCACTTTACAAAACTGTTCTCTTTTCACTCCACAAGTCAAATTGTAGCCCATGTGTCGTCGTTTCTATAAAAATCCAGCTTCCACTTTTCAGAGAGGGTCTGAGTTAAACAGCCACGGGGGGGAGACGCAAGGTCAGGTCATACAGGAGGATGAATAAGGCTTCGGGCCATCAACGGACTCACTGTTATTATACATCCGTGGCGACGGGCGAAGGCAATGCGAAGCATAAATTAATTACGAATAAATATCCTGGCGACCGTATATCAACCGATCAAAAAACAAATCAGTGGCAGCTGTTTCAAAAACGGATCCGCACCGTCCTACTTCACTGTTACATGTGAATCTACAAAGACGCGCTCTCTTCGAGTGTTAATATGCTTTTTTATTCTATTTTTAATTGGTGCTTATTGCTCATGTTGCCGCGCTGCTGTATTAGCTTACGCAGAGATTATTGCCATGCATTCCTGGGTTGTGTATCCGATGGCGGTGGCGGCGCCGACTTAATTCCCCCCTCAGGGAGTGTCATTTGCGACTCCCATCACAAACCCGAAAGCCAAGACAATAAAGTCTCGAGTAAATCATACATTCTATAAAAAATAAATCTCCATGCCTGCCTTGGAGAGCAGTAATTCCTAGCTTTTATCTATGTTATTATAGTGGAGTACCTCCATTGATTTCTGGCCTTTGATCAAAGACACATTGTTACAATGTGATGTTCAGAGAGCTTTTTTAAGCTGACCCACCTTTTTTTGTGGCTTGGGATTCCTGTTCTCTATGAGAATATGCTGTGTGTGTATATATGTGGTAATTGTGTGTGTGTGTGTGTGTTTTGTTTTTAATGTGTGTGTGTGTGTGTGTTAGCGAGTGATCAATACTGTCTGCAGGCAAAGATAAATGGCGAGTAAAAATCTCAATCTCCCCACTCAGCACACTGCCTTGCGACCGCTACAATCAGACACGCACGCACACAATTAAAAAATACCTACAAATACAAGTAAACAAGTACATTAAACATGAGCACTCACAAAAACAAAGATGTCTGCGCGCAAGGTACTGTGCAAACACCACCAGCGCCAGAGCAATTATGCTAAGCGGGGAGACTCTCGTTCGCAAATGAGCACTTTAGTGGACATAATGAAAACTTCCAGTGTGCGCAGAGACGGGAATCGGCTCATTATGCCTTCGGGGATAATGGAGAACCAGTGACTGTAGCATCAATCCCAGACGTAGCCCAGCATGCGTTGGCTCGGAAGAAGAAGAAGAAGAAGAAGAAGAAGAAGAAGAAGAAGAAGAAGAAGAAGAAGAAGAAGAAGAAGGAACAGGACAAGGACAAGGACAAGGACAAGAAGAAGAAGAAGAAGAAGAAGAAGAAGAAGAAGAAGAAGAAGAAGAAGAAGAAGAAAGAGTAAAAGACCTTGAAAGTATATCTGTCCATCTTCTTTCCCCACTTATTGCTGGCCAGGGCGACGAGAGGCTGGAGCTTTTCCCAGAATGAGGCGCTTAAAGCAGGGAGATGCACTAAGATACCACTGGACTGGGTGCCACTCAATCACAGGCCCACACACACTCTATCTCTCTTTCTCTCCCTCTCTCTCTCTCCCTCCCTCTCTCTCTCTCTGTACATTCACACAGGGTCATTCACACTAACGGCTAATGGATATTGTAGAGTCTATAATTAGTCCGACATGGATTGCTTTATAGGTGGGATTAACCCGAAGTACCAGAAGGAATGTCATGTCAATAGGAGACCAGACTCAGACAGGGTCCCAGGCCAGGAATCAAACCCACGTCCACAGAGAAGACAACGCTACTGCACCACAATGCTGCTATTTAGCTACTTCCATATGATGTCCATACCTCATAAAAACACAGATTATGTCATGTATAAGCACATACATGCAATGACTTACTCTGTTCATATGCAATTACTTATCAACAAGCAAATACTTCAAGAAACAAACTAGGGTTGGGTGAGGGGACTTTACAGATCCAAACAAAAGCTTTACAACGAAGCCCAAACAAACGAGGACAACATGGGTTCAAAATGGCTTCTCATAGAAAATATCCGTGGCCGATTATCCCTTTCTTTCCCCTTGGAAAACACTTTTCAGAAACCCATTTTTTCATGTCGAATATTCATTTCGGTCTTTCGGCGAGCCTTGGTGGCAGCGGCAACAGATGTACCGCCACTTTGAGCATTTGAGTCTTGGCTTTCAAGCACTTTGAATCTGAACACTTTGAGCCGAACCCGTGGGGTAGAAGTGCCCCCTGTCTGCCACCGAAAGACGGGGCTGGCGTCGGTGGCGCCGGTGGCTGGGGGTCTGTGTCATGCCGCCACTGTTGATGTAATGATATGCAACGGTGGCGAGGGAACAGCGGAGACGGTGAGAGCAGCCGAGTACCACTGCTCTCCAAGCGAGTGGCGAGTGAAGAGTCACTTTGAGGCGGAATGACAACCGTACTCCCACTCTCTCTACACATATACATATGTGTATGCACACGCAGGCTTGTACGCACGCACGCACACACACACACACACACACACACACACACACACGATAGTGTATAATCCACTCTCGGCTCTTTAATGAGCAGCCACATTTTCCAGCCACTTTTCTAGTCTGGCCGATTGCCCTCCTCACTTCACACATATTAATAAACAAGTTAGCTGGTATACTGATCTGTGTACATCAGCCCTTGACTTTTCGGCTCCATACACTTCGAGGGTCGTCCCAGTTATTAATACAACCCCTTGGATTAATAACAACATCAGACAACAAAGTAAGTAATACATAGGAAGGACAAACATAGATGGAACAGATCTAAACTAAGTTCACCCCCCTCCATATGAAGGAGCTACTGTTTAAACCAAACCAGGTTATTAAAGATGTTCAAGCTGCCTACTTTACTCTGGCTTAATTAATAGTAATAAACATTACCCAAGGATCCTGTTTAGTATTATTAACCATCTTGTAAAACCCTCTATTCCTGCCATTCCCGCCTCATCTTCCAATTACTATGAGCAATTCTTAATTTTGTTTCTTTCCCCTGGCTGTTTCACCATCGGCCCCATTCAGCCTTCCGATTTTACTGTCTGAATTTGCTTCCATCTCCCTGCAGATCCTTTCAAAAACTGTTGCTCACATGCATCCCTCCTCCAGTCGCTGTGATACAATTCCCACAAAACGTTGAAAATCTGTTCTTCCCGTCTTAGGTCCCAGCCTGCTTTCTATTATCAATTACTCTCTCACATCTGGGTCCATACCAGACTACTTAAAAATTGCCACTATTCAGCCACTTCTTAAAAAACCTTCTTTCGACCCAGCCCAGTTAGACAACTATAGCCCAATTTCCAAGCTACCCTACCTACCAATCAACAACTACTGAATTTGGTTGAGGGTTATAAAATCTTTGACAAATTTCAATCTGGTTGAAACCGCATTGCTAAGGGTGACTAATTACATTCTTATGCATGCTGACAAACGTGAATATTCTGTTCTCACCCTAACTGATTTGACTGCTGCATTTGACACCATCGATTGCATTGATCATGCAATTTCACTTGATAGATTGCATAACTGGGTTGGCATTTCTGGTACAGCTTTAAACTGGTTTCATTCGTACTTGACAAATAGATATTTGAACGTTTGTAATAATAATCATCGTCTTATCACTGCTATGCCAGTGATACACTGATGTATTTCTCTGCCAAACCCAAAAACATGAATCGACTGTCCTCCCTCCATGATTGCTTAGCCGTCACCAAAGATTGGATGTCTGTCAACTCTCTCTTCCTCCAAACTCTGACAAAATGGAAGTTATTTTAATTGGACCTGATAGCCTTGCCACTACAGTTGATTAGTTTATTGGTTAATTTCACCCATACATGAATTCTACCGCTCTTGGTATCAACTTTGATCAGCATATGACGTTTGACCAGCATGTCACTAAGCTAGTCCAGTCCTGTTTTCTCCAACTTAGAAATATGGCAAAAATCAGATGTATCCTGTCTTCAACGGATCTCAAACTATTAATTACACTTTCATTTTCACCCGTCTAGATTATTGTAATTCCCTCTACACGTGCCTCAGTCCAGCTACTCTCAAATCATTTACAGTTGGCCAAAAACGCAGCCGCCAGGCTCCATTTGGCCTTCATCGGTCACACATTAACCCTGTTCTTGCATGCCTCCATTGGCTTCCTGTAAAATTCTGAATAAACTACAAGATCCTGTTGATTACATATAAGACCCTGCATGACCTTGCCCTTGGTTCAATTTTGCATCTCCTCGTTATTCATTACACTTTACTCTTACACCACACCTCATTACACCACTCTGTTCCTCAAATCTCTGCCTTTTATCCATTCTCTGCTCTAATTGCAAAATAAAAGGTGATCGTGCCTTTGAAATCATCTTCCCCAATCTATGAGATCTGAGTCTTTGGACGGTTTGTGGCTTCTAAAAACACATTTTATAGGCAAGCCTTTCTGTAGATCTCCATCCATGTCTTATTTTTTGGTTTGTTTCTGTTTGGTCTGTCTCACTTTGTGCTGTGTTCTAAATTGTATCGTAATATATTGGTATTATTTATTTGGTGTGGAGGTGTATGTGGAGTGTGTGCTGTTGATGGCTGGTTTACAGCCTCACCTGGCCTGAGTCAGACTCAGGCCAGGTGAGGCCTGTGGTGCATGAGCAATCATGGCACCCAGAATAAACCAGCCATCAACACACACACTCGAGGAGGAGCACATCAAGACATGTTGTACCATCAGCTCGGCGTATAACATCTGCCTTAATCTCCAAATAAACATCTTGCAACAACATCTACCCGTGTCCTGTGTCGGAGGGCCCCAAGAAAAGCCACTTAGGTGGCGTGTGGCCGGACGAACCCTGCCACATTTGGCATTATTGTTTTTGTATATTGTGACATTGTTTTTTACCTCATTTACTTATTCATTTATATTTTTCGTGTGTGTGAAGCGCTTTGTAACTGTGTTTTAAAAAGTGCTGTATAAAAAAAAGCTTTACTTACACACACACTCACACACACACCCTATCTGTTGCTACGCAAACATGTGCCAAAACATATTAATCTGCAATTACGGGCATACGAACCGTCGCCACACTAATACAAACACAAATTCCAAAAACACACAAAAAGAAAGTAAAAAAAAAAAACGGACACACTTGACAAAGGAAAATGTTCTAATGCTCTTCACATTCAGTGGAAAGCATGTCCTTCGCTTCATTTTGTGATGCTAAGCACGTACACAATGGGGATGGAGATGGTAAAACGCAAAGACACACACACACACATACATGGACATACATCATGCACTGTCATACATATCTGAAATTAAATATCGCCATACAATGTCTAAGGAGATAAGCGAAAGGGAGTGCTAGAGAAAAGACAAAGACAAAAGAAAAAACACAAAGTATGGCAGAGCGAAGATAGCATGGAGCGGTGGTCACTAATCGTCGATCTCAGAGACATTTCAAGAGGATCGCAAACATGAGGAAGAATATATATATATATATACATATATATATATATTCTTCCTCATGGTGAAATGTATCCAATCCCCTTGTTTGGCATTGTGCAGTTTAGTGTAATGTGGCCAGTCAAATTTGGTTATGCACTGGGCTTGTTGGCTTGTTGCCATAAACAGGGATGAGTGGTAGGGACAGGCAAGAGACACACTCACACAGAGAGAGAGAGAGAGAGAGAGAGAGAGAGAGAGAGAGTAAAAGAAAAAAAGAAAGAAAGAAAGAACAAAAACAAAGACACAAATTAACTAAACCAAAAAGGGAATTGGAGGGGTAATGAGGGTAGTGGTGGTGATGATGATGATGATGATGATGATGATGATGATGATGATGATGATGATGATGATGATGATGGCAGTGGTGGCGGTGGTGGTGGTGGCGGTGGCGGTGGTGGTGGGGATGGTGGTGGCGTGTGCAAAAAAAACAACAATAAAACGAAATATGGAAATAAACCAGTTGAAGAGGAAAGTCCATTCGAGTACAGATGAAAAGAGGGTGAAATTTGCAGTCCCTTCGTAGTCGTGAACTTTACTTGATGTTGGAGTGTGGGCCATGATTGTAGCCATTAGGATGCAGAACAATTTGTGTGCGACGTGTATTCTTGTGGGTTTGTGTGTGCATGTGTGTATGCATGCGTGTGTACGGTCCTGACCTTGGGAGTCAGCAGGGACACACTCATCCACTGCTGTCTACTCCCCCTGTAGCTCTCCTCTTTATTTCATTATTTCCTCCCACCTGGACGAAAGCCCACGAGAGCCAGCGTCCACTCAAGGAAAAGGTCAGACCCATTCTCCCCCCACCCCCCCCACCCCCCCCCGCCCCTTTGCTGCCACTGCCACCACCCCTACCCCGGCCCCTACTTCTCAGCAATACAACTCCACTTTCCATTCTCACTCTTCCTCCTTTTCGTTTCCATCTCTCTCTCTGAAGACCACTCTGTGCCTCAGAGGGCCACCTTCGCTCTAGAGCACAACTAGTCGGCGCTACAAGATAAGGTCCGTAAAATTGCCTATTGTTCCTACATGTGTATGCGGGCAGCACGGAGCGGCTGACAACTAGCTGGGCTGGTAAATTGAATCTGCACCTGAGCGTGGTCAAGCTGTGTTTAATGCCCAGTGTCCCGAGGGAGGGGGGTTGGTCCTTTGTCAAAAAATACCTGCACACACCTATTGTCAACAAGTAGCAGAAACATACACACAACGAATACAATCCGGAAAAGAAAAGAATACAGCATTTTCCGCCATGGGCAATAGCAAAGTGTCAGACCGGGGGGGTTACAATTGGCACCACTTTGGCCTTTGGACATTCATGTTAAGCGACGACAATAGACGGAGACGGCTCCGACTGTATTTGTCAAATAGAAACGCAGACATCACACAGTTTCCATCCAAGCTCGGAAGTAGAAGTGAAAACGGGAACAATAGGTGTCAAACGAAAATTGTTGAATGTGGACACATGGCCATTAGTGTAACGGGCGGGAATGGAAAGACAGGAAAAAACAGCCTTTTTAATGTACATGTATAACGGCGTCCGTCCGTAGAAAGAAAGGAACGGCCTGTTCTCAACGTCCACAACACATCATCGTTTTTTTGCGAGAGCGGTAAACATCAAGGAACATCAGGTACGTCGTGGGAATCAATGTTGCGAAGAGAGAGGAGCGAGGTGCCACAAATGAAAAGGGCAAAATGAGAAGAAAAGACCGTGTGTTGAATTACCTGCGCGGTGAAGGGCTAAGGTCGGGGTCAGGGCGATGTGCCAATGTTACTCCCGAATCCTAATCAAAGTGTTCTATACAAACGTAACATATATAAAACTACTATATTTTATGCTAAATATGTGTATCCCTCAGCCACTTACATGCACACAAAGTGTTTGTGGCAGAGGGCGTGGGTTTCCGGTTGATGGCTGCTCACCTGGTAGAGGGCGTTGCTCTTGTCCTTGAAGCAGGGCGCGAGGCGGGTGTAGATCTGCAGGGCGTAGTAGTAGGCGGCCAGCTGCAGAGACAGGCCGGAGTGGGCCTGTTTCTCAAAGCACTTGTTGGCATCCAACACCTGTATGCATCGCAGGGAGAGTGCGGGTCAGAGTGCAGATCGGGAATCCACCATTTTGGGCGAGAGCGTAACTGGACTGTTGTATTGAATGTACCGGACATTGTGGTGTACTGTATGTCTTCACTGGGATGAAAACTGCTTAACAAATGAAATGTATAAGTTATGTAAGACGATGATTTTCTTTTTTAAAAACATTTGTTGACTTCTAGACACTTGAGGGCAAACAAGGAACAGGTTGTTTTCTTTTTCACACATTTGTGTGTGTGTGTGTGTGTGTGTGTGTGTGTCCATACCTGAGGCAAGGCCAGTAAATAGGACAGGGCCAGCGTCATGTCTCTAGGAAAAGCATCATTGGCCAGCTGCAGCAACACTGATAGTGTGACACAGACAGACAGAGAGGGCAACAGACAGAGAGAGAGAGAGAGAGACAGAGACAGAGACAGAGACAGACAGACAGGCAGACAGAGAGAGAGACGGTGAATCACAGTGGATCAAACATGGAACCAGCTCTTCCTGGTCAGCGCAGCTGAGTAGCACTCGGTGAGCCAGACAAGAAGCATCATTAAAAAAACTATCCCTCCCGAGTTTTGTGATTCAAAATCCATCTGCCTGCCACCAGGAGACCGAAGTCGGTGTGTGTGTGTGTGTGTGTGTGTGTGTGTGTGTGTGTTGTGTGTGTCTCTATGTGTTATGTATGTGTACGGTCTGATTGTTGCACAAAAAACATTCATTATTCAAAGTGGGTGTACATGTCCACTTCTAATAAGTGCTTTCTGGATGAGTGGAAACTTCAAGTTTGTAAGTGCACTTCAAAGCACCATCAACCCCCCCACCCTCCTGCAAGAGAGATTTAGTCAGAGCATATCTAGCGTTAGCGAAGATCGGCAAACAAATTTTTTGTCTGCATCTCTAATTGGTCCTAGCGTGTCAGATCAGACCAATGATCCGGTGCAGTGGACGCCGCCAACCAGATATCATTCGGATCTGCCAACTCGGCGTGATTACTGAACTCATCTTTACAACAATGGGGTACTCAGGGCAACCCGTCGTGCCAAAATGCCTGATGGGACTTGGAGTCCACTCAGATACTTGGGTGTAGAGGGCATATCAGAGTCCACGAGGCCAAAGCCATTGGCCTCAAGGCCATAGGACCAAAACCAATAAACAGACACATGCAAATACACACGCGCACACGCACACGCGCAGACACACACACACACACACACACACATCTGAAAAATATAATTAGTCATCCCAACACAACAGATGGAAAAGCCCACACAGTGACTCCATCACAGACAATTGCACACATGCATAAAACATATACACCGCGCCCACTGTGTCT
>JAOPHQ010006562.1:82500-90000 GCA_030340625.1 Merluccius polli
AACTCCACAAACTACGCGTTCGATCGCTCATTCACACACGTCAAGGCATCTCTGTGCAGTCTGTGTGTTGAGATCTTCAGCTTTTATAGCGTCGTGGGCCCGGAGGCCACCTTTAAATGACCAAAGACATTTCCCATTCTCACTCTCTGTCACTCCTCCATCACTCTCTCCCTCTCTCTCCCTCTCCCTCTCCCTCTCTCTCTCTCTCTCTCTCTCTCTCTCTCTCTCTCTCTCTCCCTCCCTCTCCCTCTCCCTCTCTCTCTCTCTCTCTCTCTCTCTCTCTCTCCCCCCTCCCCTCCTGTCTCCCTCTCTCTCTCAGTCCCTCCATCCCTTTATTGACAGCGTTATGGTAAAAAACAGAACAATTGATCAGCCGGCTGGGAGACAGATGGACGTAGTGGGTGGGGGGTTGGGGGCATTATTGACGGATGGAGGATGGAGGATGGATAAATGTTAGCGCGGACGAGGAGGAGGTGAGGGTGGTGGTAGTGGTGGGGTGGCGGAGTTGGAGAGCACTATTAAAATGTCATGAGAGGAGAGGTATCGGCCCTCTCTGTTTCCCCTTGCGTCCACTCTTTAAGCCATCCACGTGATTTGTGTCTCAGAGTAAAAAGCCCAGTCATAGCCCGGAGGCGTCCATTTTCCATGGCGCAAGAAGGTCAAATTACTCACATTCTCACTTTTATCCTTTCGCCCCCTCTGTCACTGCCTCTGTACTTCCCATACCTCTCCCATTTAGTATATAGCTGCTCTTTCTCCTTTGCTATTGAATATAATACGACTACTGGCCTATCGGACAAGTCTGAGCCATCGTGTCCGTCCCGGCCTTCCAGACGAGCAGTAATACTTTTCAAAATGACTGCTGGCGCTAAATTATTTAGCGGGAATCAATATTCATTGCGTGTCAGCGCTAGCTGGCATGGCAATTATGAGTCACATGAAAACAAAAAAAAAAACATACATAAATAAACAAAAATACAAAGATGAAAAGAACACAGCGCCTTTCAGCCATTAAACATGCCTCCGGCTGCGTTCATTTTGCTTGGCCGTCATTTAAAAACCAATGTGGGGGGGGGGGGATGAAATGTCAGATAAAAGCTGATAAAAAGGAGGGGGGGGGGGGGGGGGCGCACTCACCGGGTCCACGTAGGGGTTGTGGAGGAGCTCTTGGTAGAAGGGTCCGCAGGACTGCCTCTCCAGCCCGCCGTTGTCACGCGCCGCCGCCCGGCTGCCGGACCCGGCGCCCACGCCCTGAGGAGCCATAAAGAGCTCATTAAGCATGCACAGCCACGGTGCCATCTCCCTCTAGCTGCCCACCGCCACCGTCTGGGGTGTGCGTGTGTGTGTCTCTTTGTGTGTGTGTGTGTGTGTGTGTGTGTGTGTGTGTACTACAAAACAGCGGCAATCACACCTTCCCCTATCCCCACCCCTACTTGTCCTCATCCAGGGATATCACCTCATCCCACAAACACACACAAACAACTCCCCTTCCCTAACCCCCCCCCCCCCCCCCCTCCCATGCCTCTGGTTTGTGCATATGTGTGTGTGCAAAACAGGGCACAAGAGCTGGGCGGGAGGGGGGCACACAGGGGCATAGTTAGACACGCATTTGTCTGCATGTGATAGATGAGTACACACGCCATGCACACACACACACACACACACACACACACACACACAATTATCATGTGGCGAGTGTGTTTTTGGTGCCAGATCTGTCTCCCCCCCCCCCCCCCCTGCAAGCACGCACACGCGCATACACAAACCTGCAGCGGGCGGAGGTAGTTGAGCGAGTCCTTCCACCAGCGGTGGTCACTGACGGCGGTCAGCACCGCCTTGGTGGTCATCCCCGTGGTGGTCAGCACCTTCATGGTGGTGGCGGTGGTTCGGTGTAGCAGGTCCCCCGCCACCCCTGCTGATGAGCCGGCTGGCAGCTGGGGCGCCGGGCTGCGGTCCAAACCAAACCGAACACGGTAGGTAGGGGGGGGGGGGGGGGGGAGAATCAAAACAGAAATAATATAAAATGAAATAAATGAAACAATCCATTGTAATGGCATTTCAATGTTTGGCTGCCATCCCAGGCTTCCCGGAGGTACAAGTATATCGCATTTATGTGTGTACGGTTTCGACTTAATCTCAAAGATTAAACAAAAACACTGTTTTTTACTCAAGTGCGCTTGAGACGCGTGGCACCGAGTTGCTGGATTCGATTGTCATCGTCTTTTTTGCGGCTGCACATTGTACCGACTTTTTTTTCCGCTGTGCTGGTTATTGCAGGATTGGAAAAGGCTTTAAAATCACATTTAGGGAGCTGATGGGCTGAGGCCAAATCATTTAGTCCCTTGCATCAATACTTTATTCACTGGGGGAGTGCAGGCACCAGCAACAGCAGGCACCCACACTTACATCCATGTGAGGACAGACACAAACACCCACACACACATTCTCAATCACATAGTGACACAACAAGGAATTATAACCATGTGTACACACCAAATGTGTGTACACATTTTAGACCGCTCCAAAGGAAGAACATTTTTAAAAAAAATGGATGGAAGAGATGTGGATGCCAAAACAACACCACACACACACACTCACACACAGACACACAGACACACAGACACACAGACGCACAGACACACATGCACACACACATATGTAACAGCCAAACAAGCGCCAATCCCAATACATGGGTGATCCAGATCATTAAACATTAAAAGCCACTTCTGGATGGGAATAAATAAACCAAGAGGCCTGGCAACACAAACACCAGATTTATAGGTTGTCAAATAGGAAACAATAGGTGTAATCACAGACAAAGCACACAGGCAGACACAATACACACAGACTGTTTCACACAAACACACGTGCACACACCCGCACCCACGCGCACACCCACACACACATGCTCCCACACAAACACAAACATACACCCACACACACTCAACCACCTTCATACACAGATATACACCTTCACACCAGACACAATCTGACACACACACACAGACAGACATGCACGCACACACACACACACACACTGCACAGGCATATGGAATGCACACCAACAGACAGTGTTGTGTGGGTGTGTTGCACACACACACACACACACCTTCAAACACAAACATATAAACAGACCTTCAAACAGGCACATTCTCACACATGCATGCACGCACGTACACACACACAGGCAGACACAAACACACACACACACCTGTGTAGCAGAGGAGTCCTCTGTCTCTGGTGTGTAGGGGGTAACATTAGGCTCCATCTGATGGTTGACGGCTTGGTACAGCATCTGAAAAAAAGTCCAACAAAGCGGGGGCGCTCTTATTGTGTCACGCAATTGTGTTCCTGTCTGGAAATTATTTCCGGCGGTGAAGTGGTCTCATCCATTCAAGTGCCTTCCTTGGATCGATGACAATTTGTGTGTGTGTACATGCGATTTGTGTGTGTTTATGTGTGTGTCATTGTTTTGCCCGCCGCAAATTGTGAAACCATAATCACATCTACGTCTGTTCACATTTGCTCTTTTTGTTTTTGTATGACAAGCAGTGGATACAAAATAATAATTCATTTTTAACTTATTATTTGTTTTTTGTGTGAATGAGTCACGTTCAAATGCAGGGTGGGGAGATTGGCTACGACAAATCCTGCTTTCCCCAGACAGACAGAAGTCAAATGAAAATGTTCATGGTGTGTGTGTGTGTGAGAGTGTGTGTGTGAGTGTGTGAGTGAGTGAGTGAGTGAGTGACTGAGTGACTGAGTGAGTGAGTGAGTGAGTGAGTGAGTGAGAGAGAGAGAGTGTGTGTGTGTGTGTGTGTGTGCACATGTGCCTGTGTGTGTGTGTGTGTGTGTGTGTGTGTGTGTGTGCATGTACACGTGCTTGTGTCCGTGCGTTTGTGTGTGTGTGTGTTTGTGTGTGCCTGTGTGTGTGTGTGTGTGTGTGTGTGTACGCATGCGCTTGTGTCCGTGCGTGTGTGTGTGTGTGTGTGTGTGTGTGTGTGTGTGCGCGTGCGTGCGTGTGAAAGAGAGAGAACAAGGTTACAAACCTGGGTGGCCAGGTCGCTGGAAGCTGCCAGCAGGCCGTGGATGTTGTCGGGGGGGCAGTGGGTGAGGGAGAAGGCCAACAGCTCCTGCCTGGCACCCAGGTCCCCGTAGCCCTCACGCTGTCCCAGCAGACTCACCACCTCCCAGGCTGGGCTGTAGCCTGCACCGGGAGAGAACGAGGTAGAAGGGCAGGGAAGGAAACGTAGGATGAATGGATTTCAGAAGAGGACGTATATATCTACTTCAGTTTCATAGTACATCCGTGAATGAAAAAGGACCAATTTATTTAGCATTTATTTTTTTTGCTTTGTGGAACCCACCGTTTTCAAGTATATGCACACAGGTGCATCTGCGTGTGGGTGTGTGTGTGTGTGTGGGGGTGTTCACCGGAGAAATATATTTCCGCCGGGAATTTATTTCCAATGGGCACACGCAGGTACAAATGTGCGCACACACACCATTTATTTATTTCTTGCAAATATCAGTTTCAATCTTCTATGTTGTCTTACTGCTGTAAGCGCGAACCCCCAAAACAATCAGATAACACACACACACACACACACGCACGCACACACACGCACACGCACACACAGGTCTGAAAAAGGTGATTGATCTGTGTGCATGAATCCAATACAAGGGAAGAGAAAGTCATATATATATCAGACTCGGAGACGATGCAAAAATGTAACTCATAGCCGGGGGATATTAAAGTGCATTCATGTATAAATGGTCTCCCCGCTCAACAGAACCCTGCATAATGCATTCTAATACATCTGGTGAAGCTGCAGACAATGTAGCACAGTCGGAAAAAAACAACAGCGACACTGATCTGTGTCGGATCACAGGGGAAACATTCAGCCCTCCCCCAGTGATCAAACACCAGACCATTGACACTAATCTGATTGCATCGTCTTATTCTGATTTGATACTTTTTTATTTTTTTGTATTTTACATTCACCCTCCATTGTCATTCCTCATTGTTTGGCAATGTGGGTGGATTGTGTAATATTCTGCTGGGATGCGATATGTGCCCGCTTTGAATGTGTGGCCATTCCAGTGTTTCCCAGACGCGGGCTCAGCAGTGGCTCGGCGCCACCGCTGGATTACTGGCGCTACTGCGATCAGCCACGCAAAACTTTGTTTCCCCTTAAATTTGAAATCATGTTCGGCGCCCCGAATGCTAATTGTTTTATTTAAAAACATATATGTCATAGGTGCCGCCCTACTGCACCCCCCCCTTTAATTGTTACATTGTCATTATTGTCATTGGAGAAATATTGTGGAAAAATAGTGAGTGTGGCTGGACCGTGAATCTGTCCTTAGCTCTCGATAGATTCACAATGAACGGCAGTCAATGAATAGAGCACTTGTAAACGCCCAAGGTACGTGTCCACAGGAACCGTCATTTCCACGCCTCCCATTAATTGTGTATGTGAGCGGCACTACAATGCATTCCGGTAGCGCGGCATTGAGTTTTCGAGATACTGGGGGTCGTCTACTTTTGAAATCTGGGGGGCGTCCGACGATACTCCGGAAACTCCAGAGAGAAACTCGTAAACTGAACCGTTGTCGATCTAAAATGAAGACGGATTCAGCGACTGCATGGCTTGTTTCTCGCCTTAAAGGTTTTCGGTAACACATTTTAGTTAGACTGTTGCGTACAACAGAAGCAACAGTATAATGAAACCCAGACGATGGGATGGCTTCAAACTGCAGACTGAAAACTGAATTTGCGTTAACATTAGTGCCCCAAAAATGTGCTCTAAAATGCTGTTTCTTGTTGGTACATTGTGCCCACTGGAATCAGTGAGCACACTAAAACCTCTGCACACACACATCAGCACCGTGCGCACACACCTCAGCACCACTGCTGGAAAAATCGTAGGGGAAACACTGCATTGCTAACCCATTTAGATAAGTTGGGGATGAAAACTAGTTCCACTGCGTGTGAGTGTGTGTTTGAGGAGTCCCTCTATAGTTCACAGCTGGCGCTTTCAAACGGAGGTGAGAAGAAAGAAGAAGAAGAAAAGTATCCCAAAGCACCCCCCCCCCCCCCCCCCCCAGCTCCAGTGTTTGCTATAGCTTCATTTCTGAACTTCGTAACTTTTTTTTACATTTCTGAAGGAGGGAAGAGGAGTAGGACAACAATGAGGACACCGCCTCGCTGCCACACCGACGATGCGTTTCTTACAAGCGCTTTCGCAACCCCCGGTATGAAAGATACAAATTGCATGCGAGTTAAACACTGCCGCAACACATAAAGCCACTGGCTCGTGTATTAATCATGTTTTGAGAGCGTTACGGTGACAGTGGCAAATGACCGTGCCGTCGTGGCACCCCGAGTGCGGTGGGGGTTAGCTTCAACCCCGGATCCTGTTTCCCCCGTGAATCTATTCATCTTAACCGACACCAGTCTATCTATATCCGGTGCTCTGTGTACAGTTACACCTCGTATGTAGAACCCAAAGCTCGATTCATCAATAAAAAAACCTCCGTCTGTGGTGCGTCTCTACCGGCCTCTATGCATGCGGGTAATTGATGAACGGGTTGATGCAGAGCGCGTGGGATATTACGCCGTGTGTTTTATATGTTCGCCGATAATCGGTGCGCTGTAACAAAAAGCGTAGTTATCGTTGATAGATGGAGACGTCTAGTTGGATGCTTAGAGAACTCGATACCAGGAAGTATAACAGTCATAACAGTTGATGGTGTGGAGTATAATGGCCATAATACACAATACTGGGGATGAGGAATTTCCACAATACTGACCAGAAAAGACAACAGTCAAACTCCACAATACCAGGGCTATGATTGGTCATAACAGGCAATACCAGGAATATGATTGACCATAACAGACAATACCAGAGATATTGCTGGTCATAATAGACACTACAAGGAAAGGAAAAGGACATAATTCACAATACCAGGTATACTATTGGTCATAAAAAATACATTAACATTAGTAAGGAAATGTTCACAATTCATACTACCAGATAAATGACAGGTCAGGTCACAATCCTCCAATACCAGGAAGGATAGTGGATATAATAATAGACAATAACAGGGAGATGATTGGTCATAATCGCCCAATACCAGGAAGGAAAGTGGTCATAATAGACATGGCCAGGGAGATGATTGGTCATAATCGCCCAATACCAGGAAGGAAAGTGGTCATAATAGACACGGCCAGGGAGATGATTGGTCATAATCGTCCAATACCAGGAAGGATATTAGTGGCTATAATAGACAACAGCAGGGAGATGATTAGTTATAATCGGGCACATAATGGGAAGGACGGCTGGTATGAAGGTGGGGAGTGGGGTTATTTACTGTACCTGCAGCCATGAGGTCCTGGCAGTGGATGTAGGACGCCTTGTAGTCCAGACACTGGGCAGCCTGCTCAGCTAGGAGGGTTAACACCTGCCCCTTACGCTGCTCCTCCTCATCTCCTAG
>JAOPHQ010006562.1:95000-100000 GCA_030340625.1 Merluccius polli
GCCAAGCCGGCTCATTCTGGCGCTGCTGTTTCTTTTTACACAGTGCCATACGAGGAAACTGCCGCAGGGAGGGATCCGATATGGAGCCAAAAGAGAGAAAAAATAAATATATGCGCGTGCCGGGAATACCGATTGCTCAGGTGTACCGTAGGAATATAAACACACGATGCGATGAAAAGGGTGTGTGTGCGCACGTGTGCAGGTGAGGCTTACGCAAAGTAAAATGTGCACAGCAAATTACAGACAGCTGCATCAACACACCCACCCCCACACACACACACACACACACACACACATCAAATGCTTCAATTCCAATTAGGCCATCAAGCAGATGTTGTTTGCTTATCAGGTAATCCATAAATAACCATAACTTAAATAAAGTGCAGCAGAGAGGAGGCAAATGGACAGATCAGCAACTAACAGCAACACATAAATTGAAGGTTAATGGGTGAAGGGACAGGCGATATTCCCATCTTCGACATGACCTCCAGGTTTCAATTATGCACATTACAGCGATGATCTTGTTTGTATATCCATTGTTGTACAGACTATTACAACAGACTATTACACCACACGCACTCCTGGCTGCAATACTAAAGCAAATTCCCTACACCGTCACACTTGACTGAGCTGACCAAATGAAGCACAATATTGCTACTAGGGGGAAGGGAGCAAAGAGGTAGGATAGCATAGTGGAAAGGTTGTTCGTCTCCAAACCCTACCTGCTGCCTAATGATGTATCTGCATTCACTGTGGGTCACTTTGGCTGTTAACTGCAAGCGCCTGCTTAATGACTAAGCAGATACTGACTTTGTTCCGCAACAATAACTCGCGCATCGTGGATCCTTGATATCACAGCAAGCACTTGCTTTATGTCATTAAATGTGCATATCATAGATTGTGTACGGAGGAACTATAGTATTAGCTAAGTGCATCTCATCTAGGCGTTTCACCTCATCGGTAAGAGAAATGGCCACACCTATGATTGTTTTGTCAATGCCAAGCTGTAACTCTCTTTACACCGATATGAAAGGTATATCAAAGGCAAACCAGATATAAATTATTCATAAGCCGTCCACAAGCTCACACGCACACACAGAACCAAACACCTTACCTTGTAACGGTAGGATGTTGACGCCAAAGTCCTCCAGCTGGCAGAGGGCGCTGATGAGGTCAAGCTCCTCTTGGATGGCCAGAGGACAGTCTGCGATCAGCTGAAGACAAGCTCTGGGAAAATAAATACAAATTGACATGGGTAACATTGAAGATGACTAATGCCAAGTTGTCTCAGTGACTTTCCATACATGTGTAATCCATGCAATGTTCATTACATCCTACATTTCGGTATTTCATGGCCTTTTGCAAAATTGCTTTGTTTGTTTAACACATTTCATTCGTTCATTCATTAATTTACATTTAAGGCATTTAGCATTTTGTTTAAAGTGACTTACAATAAGTACATTTGTCAGTGGAAAGTAAAACAACAATATATCACTGTCGGTAAGGATGTCAGTGGAAGTTTCTAAGTGCAGCATAATTGCTAGGTTCATCCTTTCTGGCATACACAGAGGATGTTTCTGGTGTTCTTCTTGGAAAGTGTTCAGACAAAGCCTAACCCTAACCCTAACCCAAACTGGTTGTTGTTAACTGTACGACCTTCTCAGTGGCGATAATCACTAAATTAAAGCTCTATAAAATGTGTTATTGCATTATTATTTTTTTATTTTTAACTAATGCAATCCATCCGATGTGCCACATTCCAGTTGGCCTACTTCTAGCCAATGCAAGCTCAAAGTACCAAAGCACGCTTAAGGCTTATTTTACACATTTTCAAAACTTTAATTCGTTTTGTGGCATTTGAATGTGCTGATCCGAACAATGTTCAGACCACTTCCAATGGATTTATTTACCAACACCCTATTTCTGGCAAACAAGTCTAGACTAATATGACAGATCTACAAGAAGCGAGTTTACGTGCAAATGAGAGCCGCACTAATTACTACTAACAGGATTATGTAGCACATCACTAGGCATTATGTAGCAATAGACCAACGCATAATGTGTGCAAATTCACCGGTTTAAAATGCAAGAATAACTTCGCGTTTCATTCACTCTGCTTTTTCATCTACCAATTATACAGTTTAGTCAAATACCACAAAAAAGGAAGGAAATAAGAAGAAGCAAATTCAGGCTTATTTAGAAAAGACAACATCTTAGGAAGGAGTTCTGACACAAGAATATCCTTCATTTTATTGTGTCCTTTATACGTGAGATTTCCCCTCAAAAATCAATTAACTTTTTTCTTTCTTCTTTTGAATTGCCCAGCGAGCGGAAGCATAGGCCACACAGAAAGTGCTGCTGTTTCACGATTTCCACACGAATACAGAGAAAAAAAAGTATAAAAAATATAAAAGTATGAATTATAAGCACCACCAAGATATACACAATGCCATATATCTTCAAGGGAGAAAAAAAGCACTCAGAAGAGCTTTTTCGCAGGTTATCCTTCTCCCTCTCAGAGAGCGTTGTCCTGACAAAAAAGACAGA
This sequence comes from Merluccius polli, assembly GCA_030340625.1. Taxonomy (NCBI): domain Eukaryota; kingdom Metazoa; phylum Chordata; class Actinopteri; order Gadiformes; family Merlucciidae; genus Merluccius; species Merluccius polli. The sequence continues at coordinate 97,548 of JAOPHQ010006562.1, forward strand.
AAGAGGGCAGGATGACTATGCGCTCATGACAAAAAGTTTCTGCCCTAGTGTGTGTGTGTGTGTGTGCATGCATGTGCGTTTCTTGCAGAAACCGATGTTGACAAATACGATCTTTCTGGATTTAAGAGCATACTGTAACCGCTTGAGAGGAGAACATTTACATTTCACATGCCGCGTGCGCGTGTGCATGCGTGGCGGTAGCATACACAAACACCAGTAATGACTTGGCTGACAGGGCACGGCGCGCTCCAATTTCAAAAGGATTGACATGAAACAACCCTGTGAGTTCCTTCCACTTGCGTCTTTAAGACCAGACCGGGTCTCGCGCACACACACACGCACACACACACACAGCGAGTGGCTTGGCAATCAACATGGCCACCTCTCTATCCCTCGCTTCATTTCCTTTTCATTTCCACCGCTGCTCTCTCTGACTCACTCCGAGGTTGTGTGGGGTTGAGGTGCCTCCGAAACACAGGCGGGACATTACAATATTAAAAATCCTCTCTTACACCTTGCTCTCTTTCTAACTCTTTCTAAGTCGCTTGTTTTTCTCCCTCAGTAATACTTACTTTTAATACTTAACTCCCTCCTTGATCCACCTCCGTCTCTCGTCTTAATCTCCTTCGTTTTCTGAAGTCATGGGTATCTCGCAGTGCCTATTATTATTCAGTTTTTTTTTCCATGCTTCTTATAGATAACACCGTAGGATTTGCTTTCAAGTCACACTGTAGGTTTGATTGTAGCTAATTAACCAACACTGTATAATTAGTTTCACGCAAACTGACATTGGATAATTGTTTTGAACCAATCAACCAACCAACCAAACAACTAACTAAGCAACAAACTAACGAACACCAACAATGTAGGATCATTTTTAACTACACAACTGTCTCTGTTTAGCAGTCGGACAGGATTTCCCTTGTTTTTGTTTCTATATTGGTCTTTCTCTGTGTACCTCACTGACTTACTGGTCAAGGACAACACATTCAGGGCATACAGAGTGTGTGTGTGTGTGTGTCTGTGTGTGTGTGTGTGTGTGTGTGTGTGTGTGTGTGTGTGTGTGTGTGTGTGTGTGTGTGTGTGTGTGTGTGTGTGTGTGCATCTGTTAGATACAAATCTGTGTCTGTGGGTCGGTTATTTTGATCAAGAGGACACCAAGATAAACAGGGTCTATTTGTAATTAATTTCCAAAGCAGCATGTGGTAAAGGTTAGAGTGGCTGTCTGAGGAGTGGGATGGGGGTGGGTTGGGGGGGGGGGGGGGGGGTCCTCTCCACTGGTTACTATAAATGCATGATGACCCAATTACTGGCCCATATACCCACCAGGAGCAGAAGGGATGGGGAGACCACTCGCTGTCACCCCTGGGTGTCTGGCACCATTAGCACGTAAACTCACAACACCCCGACCCAGCATGCCGACAAATTAAGAGACAAAATCATCCACTTCATCACGGGCAGCCACGCTAATGCGCACGCGCGCGCGCACACACACACACACACACACGCACACACACGCACGCACGCACGCACGCACACCACGCTCCTACTTCACCCTCCTTGGACTCACCTTGCCAGGCCCATACAAGAGTCGGTCAGCGTGGTGGAGGAGTTGAAATACTCCCGGGCGGCTGCCAGCACCAGCTCCACGCTCTGGTCGTAGGCCACCCTCAGTGCATGACCTTTCCCCCGGAAGGACAAACTCACCGGCACGTCCTGGCTGACCTGAAAGCAGCAAAACCCCCCCACCGCCAAAAATATATACGAAAATAAATAAAAAGCCAACCATTGGCCGACGAAACAAAAAGAGGCACAGCGTTGGATAGGAAAGGGCTGACCTGACGTTGAACTGAGGGAAGTCAAATTGAGTGGGATGTAGGAACGGTACCTTGGAGCAGTGCATTAGCTGCCCTGCGAGACGCACATTCTCCACGCGGCTGGAACACAGCAGGGACTCCACAAAGACCTGGGGCACGCGCGCACACACACGTACACACACGCACACACACGCGCACACAAACACACACGCGCGCACGCACACACACACACACAGGAGAGGAGAGTAGCCGAGGTTACCGATGTGTGCGGAGAAGAGCTGAATGTTGAATCGGAAAAAAAAAGTTATAACATTTTTTGGGTTCAAGTTCAGCAGGACATGATTCGATAGAGGACCCCTGCATGGACTTAAGTTCTCTCAGGAGAGGGGGAACTGCTCACAGGACTGAAATGTATTAAGTAGCCCTGAGCTAGGGCTTAATTTCACACAACATGGAGGAAAAGCAAACGGCGACACATTCTCAGAAGATACAAGTGCAACTTTATTTGGAAAGTTGCACTTGCAGTTGTGCTATAACTAATGCCCTTTACTAATGCACATGCAGCATCAATAAGGCATGTCTCTGCATAGCATTCCTCCTCTACCTACCTCCCCCCCAAAAAACGAAAAAAAAAAA